>CAUYRH010099677.1:0-34403 GCA_963574655.1 Perodicticus potto | reverse complement strand
TCTTCCATGACTTAGCAATTATGAATTGGGCTGCAATAAACATTCTGGTACAGATATCTTTATTGTGATGTGATTTTTGGTCTTCTGGATATATACCTAGTAAAGGAATTATAGGATCGAATGGCAGATCTATTTTTAGATATCTAAGTATTCTCCAAACATCCTTCCAAAAGGAATATATTAGTTTGCATTCCCACCAGCAATGTAGAAGTGTTCCCTTTTCACCACATCCACGCCAGCATCTCTGGTTTTGGGATTTTGTTATGAGGGCTAATCTTACTGGAGTTAGATGATATCTTAAGGTAGTTTTGATTTGCATTTCTCTGATGATTAAGGATGATGAGCATTTTTTCATGTGCTTGTAGGCTGTGAGCCTGTCTTCTTTAGAGAAGTTTCTCTTCAAGTCCTTTTCCCACCCTGAGATGGATCACTTGATCTGTTGTTGCTCATACATTTGAGTTCTCTGTGGATTCTGGTTATTAAACCTTTGTCAGAGGAATTACCTGCAAATTCACCTGTACTCTTCTAAGATGCACCGTAGGTGCATTTTTAGCAAAGTATCTCAAGAATAGAAGGAAAAGTATCCAATATACTCATCCCTACTATTAAACTAATTTATAGCTTTCATATGAAGGCTGTAACCCAATTATAGCACAAGAATATGGGGAAATGGGCAAGGGAGGGGTGGGGGAAGGATGGGTGAAGGGAGGGTAATTGATGGGTCCCCCCCTTTTTTTAAAGCATATATGTCTTTACATAGCAAAGAGACTATAGCTGTAAATAGTGAAATGTTAATAATGGTGATCTCTGGGTGGTAGAACAAATGATCATTTTTTTCCTTATACTTTTCCTCAATTTTTAGATTTTGTATATGTTACTAGTATCTTCAAAAAAGTTTTTTTTTTCTCTCTTCCTCTTTGTGTCATATAATGCAGAATTGACCCTTAAACAACATGAGGGTTAGAGGCACTGACATTGCACAGTCAAAAACTGATTGTATAACTTTTGACTACCCCCAAACTGGACTTCTAACAGTCTGCTGGTGCCGGGAAGTCATGCCAACAATGTAAGTAGTTTATGAATTATATATGGTATTCTTACAATAAAGTAAGCTATAGAAAAGAAAATGTTATTAAGGAAATCATGCAGAAAAGAAAATATATTTTTTGGTAAGTGTAAGTGAATCACCATAAGAGTCTTCATCCTCGTCATCTTCACATTGGGTGGGCTGAGGAAGAGGAGGAAGGGGAAGAAGGGGGAGTTGGATTTGGTGTCTCAGTGCTGTCGGAGGTGGAAGATCATCTGCATAGAAGTGGACCCACATAGTTCAAACCCACATTGTGGAAGGGTAACTGTATAACTGATATGAAATACCTCCTAACTTTCCCTAATTCAAGGACTGTCTCTGAGGCTTGGCCTTGCAGTGGCCGTGCCATGTTCTACCACCATATTCAGAAACCTCATTTTAGCACTATATTCAGAATGTGACATAACTCCAGGGGAATGGCTCACCAATCATACTTAAAAGGGACTGATTTCAATGAACATGAAAACAACAATTAAGAAATTTGTAAAATGGGTTATAGTTTTCCAGTGGTCATTGACTTGAAAATATGAGCTGGAAGGATCTTTATTGTAACAAACTCTGGAATGATTGGCATGACTTTTCTCAGATCACATGGCTAGTAGTGGCTGAATAACGCTGGAACTCAGGATTTAGACTTCATGACTTCTTCTCTCCTAAGGTGCTTGCAATTGGAACCCAAGGTCTCCTCTCTAGGACACCCCATTTTTGGTATCAAGATGCTGAGAAATGTAACTACCTAGCTACCTTTTTTTTTTTTTTTTTTTTGCAGTTTTTGGCTGGGGCTGGGTTTGAACCCGCCACCTCTGGCATATGGGGCCAGTGTCCCACTCCTTTGAGCCACAGGCTCTGCCTACTACCTAGCTACCTTTTAATAGCTAATTCAGTCTGAGCAAAGATGGTTGAGAATCTGCTGGGGATGACACAGACTGACTGCTTTGGCTCTTGATATTCCCATTTACTAATAAAATATCTGTTGGATGAACTAAAATACTTATATATGTCAAATGTAAGGGTCCTGTCAAGTCCTTGGAGAGAACTAGATAAACACTTACGAATTCTTACCTTCCTTTCTTTATTAAAGATTTTTTGATGTTGCCAGAGACTTGTCATTCTAACACCATCTGGCTGTAGTTTTCTAAGAGGAAGGCTGCTCTTTACATTTATGGGGTTGCTTTTTCCTGATGATTCATAGAAAACTCCGCTGTTTATTATGTGTTGTTTTTTATCCATATCCTACATTATCTCCTAAGCCATGACAATATTTTCACAACTTAATTAGCATTAGTACTGCAAGAAGAGTTCACTCAAAGACACCAAATAAGTCCATATATCTGCTTTATGCTGTCTAATTTTTTTTTCTGTCTAGTTTTCTTTTCTTTTCAAGTAACATCAGCCTAATAAGAGATTCAGTCTCCTTACTTATTTCTCCATAAGTAGTTATTTTTCATTACATCTTTCCTTTATACAGTAGTTTTTGTGTGATTGGCTTCTATCGTTACCACAACTGATTTTTATATAACTTTTTAGAAAAACTGGTGGGAGGATGACATGAATGTTGTGAAATAGGAAAATGATCTAAGTATCTTATGACTTTCCTTCTTTACTCTTTATAACATAATAAAATCATTTCTACGTGTGGAATACAGAAGGTCGACTGGGAAGAAAAGTGCATATGGGAATTTAGCATAGATAATATCAACGCAACAGCAATACATTTTCCTATTAGATTCCAAACACCACCTGAAGGTAATTTGGAAGGTGTACCAGCAGAAAATTAAACCCTGTAAAATGCTGTCTGGCACATTAAAAGACATAATTGATTATATTAGTTTATTTAAGAAGTTCTAATTGAAATAGACAGGATTTATTTGGTATAGCTTTTCAACTTGCCAGGCAAAGTTTACACTGTAAACAAGCAAGTACTAGAAATTGCCAAATAGTTGTTATAAAAATTTCAACTCTCAGGTGCTTAATTTTATTCAATAGTTTCCTTTTGGTGCCAGACTCTGTTCTGTAGCTTACAGTAAGTGAAAAAAATGAAATAAAATCATGTTGGACTTAGGAGGAGTCCCCAGTACCCCACTATTATTCTGCACTGCAGCCATGAGTTCTAAACCTATATCCAAGCAAATAGATACTATTGCTATTTGAGTAACGAACCATAACATTCAATCACATACTCAGAGATTTCTGGAGCTGATTTTGGATCAGTACTTAAGGATACCATTCTCTGTCTTCAGATTGCTCTGTGATTTGGGGAAACCACTATCCTTGATTCAGCACCCATGTGCTCTAGGCCTGAAGGGTGTTAGCACTATGCTGGCTAGGCATCCTTTGTCAGTATGTTACTCTCCCTGTACAAGTGGGTGAGATGTTGAAATAGAACCCTGAGTATTCCTGTTTACTCACATAAAAGTTTTAATTACACAAGAAAATTATCTGGCAACCAGGCCCAGTGGCTCATGTTTGTAATCCCAGTGCTCAGGGAGGCCAAGGCAAGTAGATGGCTTGAGCTCAAGTGTTCAAAACCAGATACCAGCCTGAACAAGAGCAAGATCCTGTCTCTACTAAAAATAGAAAAACCAACCGGGCATTGAGGCAGGTGCCTATAGTCCCAGCCAGTTGGGAGGCTGAGGCTAGAAGATCGCTTGAGCCCAAGAATTTGAGATATGTAAGCTTGAGGTATGTGAGGTATGATAGTCTAGCCAGTTGACAGAGTGACTCTGTCTCAAAAAAAAAAAAAATTACCTGGCACTATTAGGGACAAAGAAAGGACTCACCCAACCTCATTGAAATTACAGTTGTTTTCTAAATATTGAGTCTCTCTATTAATGAATAAATACGTATTTATCATGCCTTTTATGCACACTACTTCACTCTAGATGCTCTAGGGAAAGCAAAGAAAGCATAAGTCAAAGTTTGGGTCCTCAAGAGTTTACAACATGTCAGGGAGACAATGAATGCTTACCTTAAAATAGCTACAACATAAGTCAGTTATTTGTAAGTGTCAACTGACAGGCCTAAGGGACCTGTTCTAAATTCTGCTAAGTTGTAAGTACTGAGAAGGCGAAGGCTCAGGGTTCCTGAAGGCTGGCCTGGGTTTATTCCCCCGGGTTTACTCAGCATCGATGCCAAGAGACAGCTCAGAACTTAAGGTCACTGTGCTTAGTTCTTGAACATTTTAAAAGTTCAATAAATGGTGTCCTCACTACTGTTGTTTTCTACCTGGGGAGAGGAAACATTAAATGGTCCACTGGCATGGTATTTCCTTGTCCTACAGCTCTGTTTGGAGATATCACTTATTGAAGGAATGAACAGGGAGAGAAAGAGATGATTTTGATGTGGTCTTAGGCTTGCTCTTGTGTTTGTATGCTGAGTTTGGCACCACACTTCCCCAGTGCAGATGAAACTATGAATGCAAAAGAGTTTTTAAAGCATAAATAATAGTAATGGCCAGCATTTATGAGCACTATGTACCACGTACTTGGCTCAGCATTTTGTACACATGATTTATTTTAATCCTTATGACAACTTTATGAAGTCAAATAGTGTTTTTAGTATCACTATAGTCTAGATGGGGCATCAGAGCTACAGGAGATTAAGTTGCTTGTCTGATTACCACCTAGCTAATGACTATTGGCAGAATAAAGATCTGAGTGACACTGGGGATCAAGTTTGCTGCCATTACCATATACAAAGGTCCCCAACATTTTTGTCATGAGGGACTGCTTTCATGGAAGGCAACTTTTCCTCATATTGGAGACATGGGAGGGATAGTTTCAGGATGATTCCAGCACTTACAACTCCTTGTCAGATCATTAGGTGGTAGATTCTCACAGAGTGTGCACAGCCTAGATCTCTCGTACACGCCGTTTACAGTAGGGCTCCTGCTCTCCTGGGAGAATCTAATGCTGCCACTGATCTGACAGAGGGAGAGCTCAGGCAGTGATGTAAGAGATGGAGAGCTGTAAATACAGATGAAGCTTCACTTGGTTGCCCACCCATCACCCCTCTGTGCAGCCCACTTCCTAACAGGCCACGAACTGGTACCAATCCAAGGCATGGGGTGGGGACTGCATCTTTATATTACCTCTTAGGAAGCATTTTATTACCCCAAGGGATGTTAACATAGATAATGGTGGTGGGCAAATAGCAATGGCAGCTAATTATCCACATATAGAAGGCAGATTCCTAGTGGCACCTGTTGGGATTTCCTATAATCCCCATTTCCTATGATCCCTATTAGAATCAGCAGAACGGGAAGGACACAGCATCACTTCCTTGCTTCCACCAGGGAGGCTAGGTCTCTCTCTAGCTTGACACAGACTCCTCCTTTGAGACAAATAACCTTTGTCAGATTGGCTCAAGCCCTTGACTTTGGCTTATACTTATGATTCCTTGACCACAGCCTAAGCCTCTACCCTTAACCCCCAGTTACTCTGGATTCCTAGAGGCTGGCTGTGGCTGCTCCTGCTCTTGGTTACTGATGGATGGATGTCTTATCTGTGGTTGAGGGCCTTTGACTTCTGGCTTCCATATCTCTTCTCAGTAGCACATCACTGTGTTTCAATGACACCTCTTTCCTGGGCTTTGGTGTCAGTTTCCAAATGAGACCCAATCAGGCTGTGCTACTTACTGCCAGCATACCTTTGGGTAAGTCATTTGAAATTTCTAAGCTTTAGCTTCCCCAAATCTAAAATGTTTTAGTGGTACTTACATATTTTGGTGGTGGTAGGAATTAAGTAACACTTGTAAAGTGCTCAGCACACTACCAGACAGCAAGAAACCACTTCATAAATAGTTCAATAGTATTAATTAATGTCTGTCCTTTTATATAGCTATGTCTTTCCCTTGTGATTGGACTTTTACCCTTTTCCTACAAGTGTCCTAGGGCATTGTTCTTGCAAAATGTCCCATGCCTGTAATCCTAGCACTCTGGGAGGCCAATGTGGGTGGATTTCCTGAATTCAGGAATTCCAGACCAGCCTGAGCAAAAGTGAGACCTGTCTTTACCAAAAATAGAAAAACTAGCCGGGAAAGTTGTGGCCTGAGCCTAAAGTCCCAGCTACCAGAGAAGCTGGCAAGAGAATCACCTGAGTCCAAGAGTTTGACTCTACCCGGGACAACAGAGTAAGAACGTCTAAAAGAAAAAAAAAAAGAAAAAGAAAATGCCTTTGGACAGTGTTCCAATGTTTAGAAGTTGGTGGCTGAGATCTTGGGTTTGTAGATCATTAGATTTGCTCCAGGTGCCTCTAAGCTTCCTCAGAAGGTGGAAAAGATCAAAATTGGGCTAATAGTTTGGAACCAAAGAAGTCCTGGGCTGGTCACTTTGGGAAGTGGCTACAACTGGGACACTGCTGTCTTCCGCCTCCACCCTTCTCTATGGCCTGAGTCCACTCATACCCCAACTAAGTTCTCGGTGACATTATTGCTTGTCTTGCTACTTGGCTTTTGTTCACCCTGCTGACCCAGGGTGTGAACACTGGGGTGAGAACCTCTGACCCAGAGGAGGTCCGTGCCAGGTTTTAGCGTCTGTGCTGGCGCTGCCTCTAATCCCTCCTGCTCATAGGGCCCTGTTGGCGCCTGTCTCTCTCAGTTCTGGTCTCCTCTGTTTTGCCTTGAATGGGGCCCTTGTGTGACAACAGCCACCCCCTCAGGTAACCCAGCAGCCCGGGGAGGAAAGCACTTCCTTCTTCAGTGACCTGAGCAGGGCCATCTTCTTCAGCCACATGTGGAGAATTGTTCTCATTATGACTATTTTAATGTAATAAATCTTTGTGCCTCGCTAGTGATGTCGAGTAAAGCCTCATTAATTAAAGCCCCACTGATTCAGAATTTAAGATAATTTGTTCACAGGCCATGCTGAAATTTACATTTGTACTACTATGAAAAAAAGGTTCATTAAGTAAATCAATAAAGTAAGGAAGATTGCAGGAAGCCTGTTTAATCTAATTAAGAAAACAAACTATTTCCAAGCACTTTGTAATACCATTGACATATAAACAATGTGCTCATTACAAATGACTTTTATGCATTCTTAAAAGCATATTAAGGGAGATTCTTGTTTGACAACTTTTATTTTTTTTGAATGATTACTTCAAGTAAATGTATTTAAGTGAAGATAAGGAAATTTCTTTTAAAAATAGTCTGCAGTTTCGGCCTTTACTATATTCCAACATATACCCATCAGGTATTGGTTGAAGGGAGGAACATGCCTGGGAATTAGATGGAAGTTTCCCTCTTGGCTCTCTGCCTGTGAACTTGGGCAAGACATGTCCTTTTTAGAACCTATGGTTTTGTCTTCTCTCAGAACTATTGAGGGGATTAAATAAAATATTATATGTAAGGTCTTTTCATGTTCCTAAATGTAGAATGATAAGCAACAAAAAAGTGGCTATTTTGTCTCAACCCACAGGACAGAACCTGAAGAAATTTTTATTCTCATTTTACACATGAGGAAACATGGGCTTAGGAAGATGGAGTAATTTCTCCAGCTGGTAAGGGGAGAAGCTGGGATGAAAAACCAGGCAGGCTTGATTCCACGCCTACCCCTTGGCTCACTGTGTTCATCTGATGGCTGCCAGCCGGGTGACCTGTGCCTTCTGCACCCCACCCAAAGGGACGCAGGGACAGGGGTGCTTCCAGTTGGGTAAACTGACTCCATTGTGTTAAATATTAGCCATACTTTTATAGCGTTAGGGCAGTAGAAAGAATAAAAGCCTCTGCCTTTTATTCATGACATTATTTTCTTTTTAAAGTTTAGGGGAAGATCAAGTTGGCAGTGACAGAGACAACAAAATTAAGGGTATCTTTAATGGGGCTCTTGAGAGGTGCCTTTTGGAGAGCTTCTGGCCTCTTGGAGAAGGGAGGAGAGAGCAAGCCAACTGTGTGGACAGGAAGGCACCAGGCAGACCTCAGCCATGCACAGATCACTCAGGGGAGATGAGGGGCACCGCTGTTAATAAACCTGGAGCTTCCAAGTTGATGGAGATCTATTGTTGACAAGAAGAAATGCGGGAAGAAATACGGATTAAACCTGTAACTATGTGCAGAGCATCGGGGGATGAATTAGTCTAATTAGAATATTAGACTCAGTTACAGAGAGTAATCACTATAGACTGCCTCTATTTTCATTAGAAATTTAATTAAGTTTATCAACGTTTGGCTCCTCCAGCCTTTAGTTTTCCACACTGTCTCCGGATAGCCCTGTTGTTTAAAGGCAGTTTTCATTCACTCTGTCTCCTTTCCCAGGAAGGCGGCTGGGCTGGCACCTGGGCAGAGCTCTGGCGATGGACAGCAGGCTGTGGAGGGACAGGACGGGGATCCTTGGTGGGGCTGGCCCTGCTCCCTGAGCTTGGCTGACGGGCATTACTGGGGGTCTAGGGGCCCGGCCTCCACAAGAAGCTCGGTGCTTACCAGTGCCGAAGAGGCCTTGGACAGGTCCAGTCTGGTAAAGAAACTCAACCGCTTCTAAATCTACTTGTCAAAGTGTCAAAGCATTTCTTTCCATGCCTCTAGCCAGAGCACAGTGATGGCCGGCCTGATTCCGCAGTTCAGGCTCCGATAAGAAAGTCTTCTCTAGGACAGCAGACAACTTTATCTACACACATGGTGGCTGTGCCACTGTTTATAGGAAGAATTGTGTGCACACTGTAAATGCTTCCGAGGAATGATGGCTTTTCCATTCATCAGAGAATGTGCCTTACTTCCTCCCGCCCTGCTCTGTCCTGTGCTCATCCTCTGCCTCTCTCTCCCTCTTCTCTCCTATTTCCCCTTCTTCTCCTTCTCCTCCTTTGCCATGAGCTTAGCACTCTAATAAATTCTCTTCTGCCGATTCTCTTCCCACCCGACTCCAGCCACTTCCCGTGTTTTATTTTAAGGAAGTGCAAATCTACAGCTTGTGACTGTGTTACCATTTTGGTTTCCCCTCTCTCTTTCCACATATGCATATGTGTGGGTATGTTTATGTGCATTATTTGTTTTTACTGAACCAGTTTTTTTTGAAGTTTTTTTTTTTTTTTTATGTGGCCGGGGCTGGGTTTGAACCCACCACATCCGCTATATGGGGCCGGCGCCCTACTCCTTTGAGCCACAGGCAACACCCTACTGAATCATTTTAAAGTAAGTTGAAAACATTGTACTGTGCCAAAACACTTGATCACGTGAGAAGCCTTATTCTGGAGTGACTTTTGCCACAAATTAATTATTCTGAACATGAAGTGTAAGGACCCTTTTTGTATATGAAGGACACTTTGAATGGGACTCAGGGAGGAAGAGGCAACATGGAGAACTGATTAATGATGATATCAATTTGACTAATGATTTATATCAAATCAAAATGGACGAACAGTCTCTCCATTCTTACACACACACACACAGAATCTTTCCTGCCACCCCAAAGAATAGAACCCAAGTATTTTTCAACATTTTTGTTTCTCCTTTGTATGTGAATTCATTTTTCAGGATAATTTCTCCATCTTGTTATTTTTCCATGTGTTCCACACCCAGTTGTAAGATGAACCGGGGTTTTAATCATCAGTCTCAGGTTTTTTTGGAAGGGCTGGTCTTTAGCTTCCTCCACTGCAAAGTGGGGAGGAAGAGGGTTAAGATCTTCAAGGACCTCAAAAAAAAAAATTTAGTGGTAATAATTTACATACAATAAATGAACTCATTTTAAGTATACATTTGACACAGGTATCCACCCATGTAACTGCAACCCAAATCAATGCAGAACATTTCCATCATCTCCAGATTGTTCCTGTGATGCTAGTCTTAACCCTAGGAAACCCTTGATTTGCATTTTTCATTATAAATTAGCATATTTTAGACTTTCACACAATGTACAATATTTTTGCTCTCTTTTGCTTGGCATAATGTTTTTGAGATTTTTGATATTGCCACACATAACAATAGTTATGCGTTTTTATCTTTCATGTGGTATTGCATAGAATTTGAATGGAATTTCTGTTGTAAGCCTCGGGTACTATGATTGTCAGACATTTTTCTTCTGCATGTATTATAAGCCTCATAGTACAATGTTCTGTTTTTTGCTTTTAAATTATGTTAGAAAAATATTTTATAAGTGAGAAAGGTAATGTTTTTCTATTTTACATTCACTATTTTCAGTGATATTCCTTTGTTTGTGTAGATAGAAACAAAGGAACAACATCAAAAATGGGTTTCCACTGGGTATCATTTTTTCTCAGCCTGTAGAACTATTGTTCACATGTCTTACACATGTAATGCAGGTCTGCAGATGGCAACACTTCTCAGCTTTTGCTTGCCTGAAAAATATTTATCCTTTTTATGAAATATATTTTTAGTGAATATACTGGTTTTATTTTGTTTTTGTTCTTTCAGCTCTTTAAAGTTATTCCATTTTCTTTCTTTCTTTTTTTTTTTTTTTTTGAGACAGAGCCTCAAGCTGTCACCCTGGATAGAGTGCTGTGGCATCACAGCTCACAGCAACCTCCAATTCCTAGGCTCGAGCGAGTTTCTTGCCTCCGCCTCCCAAGTAGCTGGGACTACAGGCGCCCGCCACAATGCCCTGGCCATTTTTTGGTTGCAGCTGTCATTGTTGTTTGGCAGGCCCGGGCTGGATTCGAACCCACCAGCTCAGGTGTACATGGCTGGTGCCTTAGCCCGCTGAGCCACAGGCACCGAGCCAAGTTATTCCATTTTCATTTGAGTTGCATTTTCCTAAAAGGAACTCAGTGGTAAATTTTCTTTTAGTTTCCTTTTTTCTTTTTGTGTTGCTCATTTTGTTGTTGTTTTGCTTTTGAGACAGTATCTTGCTCTGTCACCCAGGTTGGAGCACAGTGGCATCATCTTAGGTCACTGAAACCTCCTATCCTGGACTCAAGCGGTCCTCCTGCCTCAGCCCCCGGAGTAGCTAAAACTACATGTGCACAGCACCACACATGCTGAATTTTTCCAGTATTTTGGACATTTAGAGTCTTTCTTTTACTCAGGTTGATCTTGAACTTCTGGAATTAAGTGATCTTCCCCCCCTTGGCCTCCCAAAACGCTAGGATTACAGTTGTGAGCCACCATTTTCGGTTTCCCTTTGTTTAGTGTATTTTTTTTTTTTTTTCAGTTTTTGGCTGGGGCTGGGTTTGAACCTGCCACCTCTGGTATATGGGCCCGGTGCCCTACTCCTTTGAGCCACAGGCGCCATCCTGCTTAATGTAATTTTTTTTCCCCTCTCTGATTTTAGGGCTTTTCTCTTTTTTAAAATTTCAATAGATTTAGATGGTACAAGTGCTTTTTTGTTAAATGTATGTATTGTATAACGCAGAAGTTCAAGGCTTTTAGTAGACCTACCAGGACACTGTACATTGTACCCAGTAGGTAGATTTTTATCCTTCAATCACCTCCTACCTCTCCCTTCCTTAGGTTCCGATGTCCATTATAGAACTTTATCACCATATATACTCTTCATTTAGCTCCACCTATAAACAACAGCATGTGGTATTAGCTTTTTCATTTCTGAGATACTTAGTATATATGGTCTCCAATTTTATCTAAGTCACTATAAAAGACATTTTATATATTTTCTTTATCCACTCATCATTTGATGGGCACTTAGGTTGATTCCATCTTTTTTTTTTTCTTTGAGACATAGTCTCACTATGTTGCCTTTGGTAGAGTGCTGTGGCATCACAGCTCACAGCAACCTCCAACTCTTGGGCTTAAGTGATTCTCTTGCCTCAGCCTCCCAAGTAGTTGGGACTACAGGCACCTGCCACAATGCTTGCCTATTTTTTGTTACAGTTGTTTAGCTGGCC
Organism: Perodicticus potto; assembly: GCA_963574655.1. Classification (NCBI taxonomy): domain Eukaryota; kingdom Metazoa; phylum Chordata; class Mammalia; order Primates; family Lorisidae; genus Perodicticus; species Perodicticus potto. Next base: position 22,529 of record CAUYRH010099677.1, on the reverse strand, counting down.
TGGCCAGCCTGGTTTGAACCCACCACCCTCAGTGTATGTGGCTGGCACTGTGACCACTGTGCTATGGGCACCAAGCCGATCCCATGTCTTTACAATTGTGAATTGTGCTGTATTCAACATTCAGGTGCTTGTAAAATGATGTCTTTTCCTTTGGGTAGATTCCCAGTAGTGGATTGCTGGATTGAATGTCAGGTCTACTTTTAGTGTTATGAAGAACCTCCACACAATTTTGATCGTATTAGTTTACATTTCCACCAACAGTGTATAAGGATTCCTTCTTTATTACACCTCTGCTAACATTGGGAACTTTTTAATAAAAAAACCAGTCTAACTGGTATGAGATGGTATCTCAATTTGCATCTCTTTGATGATTAGATGTTGAGCATATTTTCATATATTTGCTGGCCATTTGTCTATCTTCTTTTGCAAAAAAAATTTGATCCTGTCTTCTGCCCACTTTTTGATGGGGTTATTTGTTTTCTACTTGCTGAGTTCTTTGTAGATTCTGGATATTGGTCCTTTGTCAGATGTATAATTTGTAAATACATTCTCCTATTCTGTAGGTTGATAATTTGCTTGAATGTGTAAAAACATTTTAATTTAATTAAGTCCCATTTGTTTATTTTTTATAGCAATATTTGCCTCTATGTTCATAAGGGATATTGGTCTATATAGCTCTCATTTCTGGTTGTTTCCTTTCCTGGCCTTGGTATCTGGATGACACTGGCTTCATAGAGCAAGTTAGGGAGAATTCCCTACTTTTCAGTATTATGGAACAGTTTTGCTAGGATAGGTGTCAGTTTTTTTGGTGTTGGGTAGATTTTGGTTGAGAATCCATCTGGCATTGGGTTTGGTTTTGTTTGGGAATTTTTTTAAATTACTGTTTCAATCTCATTACCCATTATTGGTCTGTTCAGGTTTTCTATTTCTTCCCGATTCAAACTTGCAAGGTTGTTTTCCCCCCTACCCCCAACAATTTATTCATTTCCTGTAGATTTTCTAGTTCATGTGCATAGAAGTTTTTATAGTAGTCTCAGATGATATTTTGTATTTCTGTGGTGTCACAAATACACCTAACCCTAAGCTTCCTTTTTATTTCTGATGGAGCTTATTTTAATCCTTTCCCTTCTGTCCCTTGTTAATTTAACTAGTGTTTTATAATTATTTGTATATTTTTGAAGAACGAATTCTTTGTTTTGATGATTCTTTGCCTGTTTTTGTTTCAATTTCACTTAGTTCTTTTATGATTGTTGTTATCCATTTTCTTCTATTGACTTTGAGTTTGGCTTGTTCTTCTTTTTCTATTTCATTGAAATGTGACATTAGGTTGTTGTCATTTTTCTGTCTTTTTAAGGAATATAAACTTTCCTCTCAGCACTGCCTTTTCTGTATCTCAAAGATTTTGGTAGCATGTGTTGCCTTTGACAGTCAATTCAAAAAATATTTTTATTTCCATCTTGATTTCATCATGACCCAGGATCACTCAGTAGCAGGTTATTTTATTTCCATGTGTTTACATAATTTTGAGATTTCCTCTTGGAATTGGTTACTAGTTTTATTCTACTGTTGTCTGAGAAGATACATGGTATGATACTGAATTTTTAAATAATTTCTGAGACTTGTTTAGTGGTTAACATATGATCTATCTTATAAAATGCTCTGTGTGTTGATGAGAAGAATCTATATTCTGCTGTTTTAGGATCTAATGCTCTGGAAATGTCTGTTAGGTCCATTTCTTCCAGAATCCCATTTAATCTCCAGTTTTTCATTGTTGATTTCCTGCCTTGATGATCTCTCTAGCTTCTGTGAGGGTAATGTTGAAGTCCCCGGTTTCAACGATGCTGCTGTTGATTTTCTTCCTTAACTTTAGAAGTATTAGTTTTACAGATTCGTGTGTGCTTGTGTTAAGTGCATATATATTTTGTGTTGTTATATTTTCTTGTTGAGTCTATCCCTTCGTCATTATACAATGACCACTTTTGTCTTCTTTTACTGGTGTTGTCTAAAAGTCTATTTTATTTGATCTAAGAGTACTCATTCCTGTTTCCTTTTTAGTTCTATTTGCATGGAATATATTATTCCATTTTTCTTTTACCTTGAATATATGAGAATATTTTTGAGTTAAGTGGGTTTCTTGGAGCCAGAATATATTTGGGTTGTGTGTGTTTTTTATTTTTTAAATACATTCCACCAACCTATATCTTTTGAGTGGAGCATTTATACCATTTACATTCAATGGTAATACTTTACCAATCATTGCTATCTAATTAGCTTTTTCTTTTCTCTTGTCTTCCTGCTTTATAAGAGTTGTGAGTTCTTACTTTTCATTGTTTTTATACTAATGAGCATCAATTGTTCTGTTCGATGTGTAGAGCACTTTTAAGGATTTCTTATAGGTCAGGTCTAGTGGTCACAAATTCCCTCAGTTTTTGCTTCTCTGGGAAAGAATTGTCTTCTCCTTTGTTTAAGAAACTTAGTTTTGAACCCAGCTACTTACAGCATTTGATCTTTGACAAGCCAATTAAAACATTCAGTGGGGAAAAGATTCCCTATTTAACAAATGAAATGGTGCTGGGTGAACTGGCTGGCAACCTGTAGAAGACTGAAACTGGACCCACACCTTTCACCATTAACTAAGATAGACTCTCACTGGATTAAAGATTTAAACTTAAGACATAAAACTATAAAAATACTAGAAGAAAGTGCAGGGAAAACTCTTGAAGAAATCAGCCTGGGTGAATATTTTATGAGGAGGACTCCCAGAGAGCATCAAAAATACACTACTGGGACCTGATCAAACTAAAAAGCTTCTGCACAGCCAAGAACACAGTAAGGATAGCAAGCAGGCAGCCCTCAGAATGGGAGAAGATATTTGCAAGTTATGTCTCCAACAAAGGTTTAATAACCAGAATTCACAGAGAACTCAAACATATTAGTGAGAAAAGAAAAAGGGATCTCATCTCAGGGTGGGCAAGGGACTTGAAGAGAAACTTCTCTGAAGAAGACTGGCACACGGCCTACAGACATATGAAAAAATGCTCATCATTCTTAATCATCAGAGAAATGCAAATCAAAACCACTTTGAGATATCATCTAACTCCAGTAAGATTAGCCCACATCATAAAATCACATAACCATAGATGTTGGTGTGGATATGGAGGAAAGGGAACACTTCTACATTGATGGTGGGAATGCAAACTAATACGTTCCTTTTGGAAAGATGTTTGCAGAACACTTAGAGATCTAAAAATAGACCTACCATCGAATCCTACAATTCCTCTACTAGGTATATATCCAGAAGACCAAAAATCACATTGTAACAAGATATTTGTACCAGAATGTTTATTGCAGCCCAATTCATAATTGGGAAGAAGCCCAAGTGCCCATCAACCCATGAATAAATCAATAAATTGTAGTATATGTACACCATGGAATATTATACAGGCTTAAAAGAGATGGAGACTTTACCTCTTTCATGTTTACATGGGTGGAGCTGGAACATATTCTTTTTTTTTTTTTTTTGCAGTTTTTGGCAGGGGTGGGTTTGAACCCACCACCTCTGGCATATGGGGCCAGTGCCCTACTCACTGAGCCACAGGCACCGCCCTGGAACATATTCTTTTTAACATAGTGTCTCAAGAATGGAAGAAAAAGTATCCAATGTACTCAGCCCTACTATGAAACCAAATGATAACATTCATATGAAAGCTATAACCCAATTATAGCCCAAGAATATGGGGAAAGGGGAGAGGGACAGGAGGGGAGGGGAAAGGGAGGGTGGAAGGAGGGTAATTGGTGGGACAACAGCTATGGTGCATCTTACAAGGGTACATGTGAAATTTACTAGGTATAGAATATAAATGTCTTAACACAATAACTAAGAAAATGCTGTGAAGACTATGTTAACTAGTTTGATGAAAATATTTCAAATTGTATATAAAACCAGCACATTGTACCCCATGACTGCATTAATGTACACAGCTATGATTTAATAAAAAAAAAATAAAGAAACTTAGTTTTGGAGGGTATGACATAGTTGGCTTATAGTTGTTCTGTTTAGAAAGACTGGCAATAGGACCCCATTCCTATCTGCATTGTATGGTTTCCTCTGAGAATTCTGCTGGAAAGTAGGGGATTTGTTACCACCTACCTTGTCCCTCCCACCCCTAGGCCCTGGCTAGGATCACTATTCTATGCTGTTTGTTATCCAATGTCTAAAAACTCTTGCTTTATATATTCTGTCCAATATTCTAGTTTATACCAAGAGAGAACGTCTGGTAATAGTTACTCTGTCATGGTCAGAAGCAGAAACTTTCCTAGTTCTTTTTTATTTCCAAATACTACCACTTCCAGACTTACTCATACATTATTAGCTTCCATATCATGAAAAATGCTATTTTTTGTTCACCTGCAAGAAATGAGAACAAACACAACAAAAAATCCCAAATATAAAACCAAACTTCTTGAATGAAAAAAACAAATAGTAGCTTTCTACATTTCTCAGCACCTTTGCCATCTTGTTCTTTTTTGCTGATCTGTATTTTTTTTCTCTAGAGGCTCATTAAAATTTATGTCTATATTTCTTATCAGTATCCACATCTGTATTTATACCTATATTTGTTTCTGTATCTATATTTCTGTATTGACATTTTACTCCAATCTACGTGTATCTGTTTGAACTTGTATTTTGACCTCTCTCCTTTTCTGTCTATATTAATATTGATGGAGAAAGGAAGTATAGTCTCCTATTTAAGACCAGAGACTCAGAGGTAAAACTCTTTGGATTTGAATCTTATTCCACCAAGTATTGTGTGTCTTTGGGCAAGTTATCTAACTAACCTTTAAATGCCTGAATTTTTTCACCTGTAAAATGAAGGTTACATTAACATCTAGCTCATAAGGTTGTAGTGAAGAGTAAGTGAGTTAATGTATGTAAAGCACACAGAATAGTGTCTGGTATAGAGTAACTGCCAAATGTTATTAGCTATATCTGATTAAAGAAAAATGTCTTATTGAATCCCTTGGCTATGCTACTAGCATGGTTTTTTTCCACCCCATGAGGGGATGAATGTGTGTGTTCTGTTGAGTCTGTAGCACCTCAACTTGTTTTTCAAAAACATTTGGAAGTGAATTTTCTTTTTTCCTGGAATGAATAGAAAAAGATTTGACTTAGAAAAAGAGAAAAAGGTTCGGTGCCTGTGGCTCAATGGGCTAAGACGCCAGTCACGTACACCTGAGCTGGCGGGTTCGAATCCAGCCCGGGCCACCAAACAACAATGACGGCTGCAACCAAAAAAAAAAAAAAAAATGGCGGGGCGTTGTGGCGGGCACCTGTAGTCCCAGCTACTTGGGAGGCAGAGGCAGGAGACTCGCTTGAGCCCAGGAATTGGAGATTGCTGTGAGCTATGATGCCACAGCACCCTATCCAGGGTGACAGCTTGAGGCTCTGTCTCAAAAAATAAAAAAAGAAAAAGAGAAGAAAATTTCTGTTCATATTAAGTCATATCTTCTCAGGAGCAGTAGTGTTTCTAAGTTAGAATCCTCCCCCTAAGAAGAGTTATACCAGAGAGGGTCATAGAATACCTGGTAGTTACTCTATAGGACTGTGTGTCTCTGAAGCCATTTTATTTATGACCCTCGGAGGTGGTTTTCCGAGATCAGTTGCCTCTTCCTGAAGCTTCTCTCCTCCCTCCATGCAAGGCTTAACACCCGGCCACTGCAGTTTCGGTGGGCGCTTCACGCCGTCTTCCCCAGGGCCCCTCCCTCTATTACCACTCACCGATGCAGAGCAACCCGTCTCCTTCCTGTTCCCTCATTTGCATGTCCTCCTCTACCGCAAAAATGGCTTTCTTAATATAAGGAGACACCTTCCTTAAAGTTCAGTGAGGAATTATTGATAAACAGAATTTTTCTTTTATTACATAAATATACTTCAGAAATGGTAAAATCATTAGGAAGAATAATTCCTGAAGGAATAGAGAATATAATCAGGGTCACACAGACAGGATGTTGCAGAATGGGTCTTGTGCTGCAGCTTGCTTGTTTCCTGATCTAAGTCACTTGTGGTTTTTTTCCCACATCAAACAGTTCAGATGGTTTCATTAGGCCTAGAGGAATCCAATAATCTAAGGTAATCCAAATTGGAAGCTGAACCCTGCTCTTAGCCTTTGTGTGCATATGTGTGTATGTATGAGAGACACCGCTTTCTCTTGCTTCTTGTCTCATGTAGAAGTCACATTTTCTTTCTTTCTTCCAGTTACTATAAAAAGAGAAAGCTAGTGTTATTATATTTCTCTCTGTCCTTGATTCCTCAGAATGGATGCCCAAGGCAATGGAAATTCTATATCTCCTTATGTGTATTAAGGCTTCTGGACACCAAGTAAGTGGCTATTTTCTTCTAGTTTCTTAATTCTGGTACTGGTTCTCCCATGATACTTTTCTCTTGGTTGAACCCTGCAGAGGAAAATAAAAGGATGAGAAAAATGATAGAATTTTTCAATACATTGCCTGCAGATACTTAGAACACCAAATATTTTTTTTTCCACCTGACAACAGGGCTTAAAAGACAATCCACTTTCCTTTCTAGGATGTGAGTTGAGCACACACGTGTTGGAATCATACTATTTTTAAGGCAGAAATCAACTCCTTCTGCATCCTGTCTCACTGAAGGTTACAGGATTTTGCTCTATGGTTACAATTGGAAACTGGACTTATTCCAAACTGTTGAAAGGTGACTTCTGGGCCCTGACAGATTCACTATTGCTTTAAGACATTGCTTATTGTGTCAGGTTTGTAAATGTAGACAATTAAATAATAGCTAATGTTCTCCTATTTGAAATCCAGAGCCTGTGATTGATCACCCTGTGTCTGACTTTGGTCCTGCTGGGGACCAGAGAGGGAATTAACATAGACGGCACTTAGTGTCTGTCAGGGGCGGTGAGCAGGTCTTGGTTGAAAAGGTAAAAGTGCATGTCGGTTACATAGTAAATGCTTTACTGTAAGCAGATATCAAAAGATGACATTGCTGATAGATCTTCCTAGGTCTTTAACAGGAGGACACAGGCATCATTGGGATTCATCTTCTTAATGCAGAGGTCTGAGGGTGACACCTTACTTTGTCATTATACCTTAAAAACGCTATACATATGCACAAATATGCAGCATCACTTGGCATTTGTCATTGGAGCAAAAGGGCCTGGCAGTGGCTACATACTCCAATGCATTGTCTAAATTAATCCATTGAGGGATATTGAATCACTTAATCACAACACAGACTTGCTGCCTTGCTAGGCACGCTCTCCCTTCATTAGATTTAATATATTTCTCATTATATAAATCTGCCGCTGTAACAATAAGTCTTGTTCATAAATCAGTTTGCCCTTTTGCTTTGCAGATGTGGAGAACTTTCATCAAACAAGACATAAATGGGGACTGTTAGGAGGTCAGAGCAGTCATCGCCAGATATTAATATCTATTCATTAAAATGATTTTAATAGCATATTTTAATGGGCAGAGGTAAAACAATCATGATTGTAACTTCTTGCTTGCATTGTAAATAAGAGAAAGAAAATGTAGTAACAAGGAATACTCAGAATTCCTAAGATGAGTCCTTAAACTTCTTCCCTTCCCTCCCTCTAAACGCAAACCAAGTGCTTGGAGACTCTGAGTTAGCACCTGGGTTCTCTCTGGTTACATGGTGGAGGCTGATTGAAAAAGCAAGATGTAGGGCAGGTGTAGTGGTTCATGCCTGTAATCCTAACACTTTGGGAGGCCACAGTGGGAGGAGTGGCCATTTGTGGCCAGGATTTTGAGACAAGCTTGAGCAACATAGTGAGGCCCTGTCGCTATAAAAAATAGAGAAATTAGCTGAATATGGTGGTGTATGCCTGTAGTCTCAGGTAGTTGAGAGGCTGAGGCAAGATGATTGCTTGAGCCCAGGAGTTTGAGGTTGCAGTGAGCTATGATGATACCATTGTACTGTAGCCCAGGCAACGGATCAAGACCCTGTTTGAAAAAAACAAAGCAAAACACCTCAAAAAACAAACCAATATTTATATGCATATACAGAAATACAAAAGTGTTTTGAAATCACTTAAAATACATATATATCAAGCAATGAGCTAAAATTATGATTATTGTTTTCAGAAAAGTATCTTTTTTTTATTGCTTTCTATGGTAGCATAGTCCTTGGTAAAGCAGAAAGTTTGAATAGTATTTTTCTAAGTCGAATTCTGATTTATTGCACATTTAATACATATCCTGACACATTATTGACCCTATTTATTATTTTCTTGATCTATTCTCCAAAGCCTTGTCTCTGTTACTGATCTTTTTGCAGAATAAGCTTTTCTTTCCTATTGATCATATGAACTGTTTTTATTTTGTTATTATTCTATTTCATTAATGTCTATTTTTATTTTTATTACTCTTACTTATCCTTTCTTTAGATAGTGTATTTTTATAGCTATTGTGAATTGAAAGTTTATTTTATTTCTTTTCTGTTCATTTTCTCCAGATCTCAGGTGCACAGAAGTAGATTAGCCTCAATCTTCGGTTTGTATGATTCCTTATAGAATATAACAAGTTTCTATGAAACTACTGTCCAAAATAAAAAGTAGGACCTTGACAATATTGCAAACATATAGGTTTTATAGCATATTTCTTTTTTCCCTCTGAGGTAAACATTCTGTGGTGGGTCTCTTTTTCTTTTTATTGCATCTCTCTGTAAACCTAAAATTAAATATCTTTATTTTATGCTTCATAAGAAGAGTTGCACATCATCTTTGGGTGCTTTCTATCCCCATTTAATAGAGGAATGTGTATTCAATTATTGTCTGGGTACAGTGCTTTGTGGATGTTAATCAGGCCCTGGGCATTAGTACTGTCATTTATGCCTTTGATACCTGTGGTGACTTTTTACCTTCTTACTTCCTCCCCTACAGACGAGAGGTGTGCTAAAACCTCTCACTCAGATTTTGGGCATGTTGACTTCACTCAAATTTTTGCCTTACATGTTTTTAGGTTATATTATTATGTGAACACAAATTCAGAATTGTCAGACTTTCTAATGTAAAATGGAAATAATAATTTTTTTTTGGTGTTCACAATGTTCCAAATTTACCCAGTGAGAAGCCCTTCAAGATGACTTTTGTGTCTTTTGGTGAAAGTATCCCCTTGAGCAATTTCTTTTTTTGTGACACAGCAGGATCCCTGAGGCCTGGGCTAGAACCTTGGTATATGAAGTCCCTGAGGACGGGCAGGTGTAGGAGGATCTTGAAGTTCACCAGAAATTTTCAGGCATTACCCTATACTTTCAGCCTTTTCCAAGGCTCTCTAGGTGATTCACTTACCCATTAAGTTGTGAAGAAATTGCTGGTGTGTAAGACAAAATGACAATGGAATTCTCAGTGAAACACAACTGTCCAAATGCTTTCTTTAAACTGTGACTATCAGAATTCACACTATCTTTATAAACTTAAATGGCAGGACATAATACATCCCTGGATTTTTTTCTTTTCCCCTGAGGAGGAAAGGATAATTGCTTCATAATTATATTTGTCTTAGGGCAGGTGGACTACGAGTCAATACACAATAGGCTGCAAGCAAAGATTCAGGTTGGCTTCTGCTCCAGCTGCTTCTGTGTTTCCTCTCATCACATACAGTTACTGGAAAACACAGGGAATTCCTCAAAGGGAAAAAACAAATGTCTACAAGAATCTGTTCTGGATTTCCTCTGCCAGATCAGTGTTTGCAGACTGCATTTGAATACCTCTGCTCAGCCTGGACTGAACACTTGATTAACAGAATTGAATTGTCAGCTAAGGAAACCCCTTCTTCAAAAAGAGTGATTAGATGATGGCTACAGAAACCCGAGGGCTCAAAAAGATTTTCTCAAACTCAGATGCTTTGCTATCTCTCTCTTTAAGATTCTTTGGCCCTAAGACATTTAATCAGGGCTTTCCAGTTCCATAAAACTTCCTGGGTATAAAAAAATCAATATTACTCAAGGCAACCCGTATTACTGTCATCTTTTTCCTATTATTTCTAATCTCCATATGAATCTGAACATGATTTGATGTATTTCTTCCCATTTTCCTGTTTAAGCCCAAACAAGAAGTAGAGGAATCTTCATCCTTTAAGTCATTTAGTTCCAGATAATTATGGTCCAGCTGTTTTCTGCATCTTCCACACTTCATATTAACCACCCAGGCACCCCAAGAGACTTTTACAATGTCTGTCTAGCACAGGTAATAAGGATAACAAATAGTTCCCTGTTTCTGACACGTCTAAATGCAATTAAGAAGTGATAACTCGTGTGAGCATTGCTGATGCTCTGGGGTTTGGTGGTGAATAAACTCTAGATCTTTTATTCACATCTCTGCTTTCTTTACAGCTTCCTGTCTTAATCCGGCTGTAGTTTTCTGAGGAATCTTCATGTGACATATTCCTAGGACAGTCAATTCCTCCATTGTTCTTGCTGAAAAAGGAAATTGGCCAGATGGGACTTGATGCCTCTTCTCAAGGAACAACTTTGGAGCCAACTTTCTCCCCTGTGTTCCTACTTTACAACACATACAAAAAGTATCAGATTTCCTTTCCCTAGGAAAAAGGTGGGGATACAGGATGCATTTCTTTCTCTAAGTTTTTCATTTTCTTTCTAAAATCATCATTGGTTCTTCAACCTTATGAAATGTCCTTTTCTCAACTAAGGGCCTTTGTCATCCTGCGTGAATTTAAACAATTGAATTATGAATACTAACACCACAGCACAGCAGAACAAGATGGAAGTTGTACTTTCAAGAACTGAATTTCTCACTGTCCTTATGAATTTTGGAAATTTTTAAAATTTCTTGGAGCTTCCAGTTATTTTTTTGTTTGCTTTTTGCTTTTAAATGATCAGGTTGATCATTGCTAGGCATATACCTAGAAGAAAATAAATCATTTTAACGTAAGGACATTTGCACCAGATTATGTATCACAGCTCAATTTACAATCACTAATATGTGGAAACAACCTAAATGCTCATCAACCCAGAAATGAATTAACAAACTGTGGTATATGTATACCTTGGTGTATTATTCAGCCATAAAAATGGTGAGTTTACATCTCTATGTATTAATGTGGATGGAGCTGAAACACATTCTTTTTAGTAAAATATCTTAAGAATGGAAAAGCAAGTATCCAGTGCACTCAATATGAATATGAAGCCAGTAGATGATCTAATATATGCCCACATAAGAGAAAAACTCCATTTAAGTTGTGTGATGGGGGAGAGAAGGAGGGAGATTGGTGCTCCCACCTAATGGGCACAGTACAAGGGCATATGACACACCTCCTGGGGGTGGGACACAACTACAAGAGGAACTGTGCCTAACAAATACAAACATGGTAACCTAGTTGTACTCCCACATTAATCTGAAAGAAAAATAAATAAACTCAGGGTGAGGAAGCTTCCTGGCCTGTTTCCCAAGGATAAATTGGGGATCCAAGGTACTTGAAGTCAGATCATTCTGTTACACTTTTATTTTGAGAATACAGTGGGTTCACATGCAGTTGTGAGAAATAATATAGAGGGATTCTCCGTATCTTTTCCCCAAGTTTTCCTCCAGTGGTCATTCTTGCATAAGTAATGTACAATATCAAAACCAGAAAACTGACATTGATACACATCCGCTGACCTTATCCTGACTTTGCCAGGTTTATATTCATTCATTTATGCACATGTGTGTACTTAGTTCTGTTTTAATTTTCCAGAGCTTCTCTAATAAAGCACAACAAACTGAGTGGCTTAAAACAATAGGAATCTCTCCTCATTAGACCCGGAGACCAGAAGTCCACAGTCAAGGTGTTAGTGGGGCCACGCACTAGGTGTTTCTTGGCTTCTGATAATGTAGCACCAATTCCTATCTCTGCCACTACCTGTGTGCCTTCACAGCGTGTTCCTTCTGTGTATGTGTGTGTCTAAATTTCCCCCTTCTTGTAAGGACACTGGGCTTATTGGACTACGGGGCCACACTAGTCCAGTATGAGCTCCTTTTAACTGATTACATCCATGGTGACCCCATTTCTAGGTAAGGTGATATTCTGAGTTGATAGAGGTTAGGACTTCAGCATATCTCTTTAGGGGACACAAGTCAACCCATAAGCAATCCTGTGGAATTATATTGCACCTGTAGATTTTTGTACCCTCTACCACATAAAAGATTAAAGAACAGTTTTATCAATACAAGGACCCTTTTATAACCATAGATACCTCTCCCTTCCCCCAGTACCCTACCTATAGAAATACCCCAGGAATACCAGTCATGTGTTACCCATCTCTATAATTTTATCCTTTGAAGACTTTTGTATAAATGGGATCCCACAGACCACTTTGTAAACGTAATGCTTTACACTCACACACACGGCAGGGCAGTGAATACACCTATGAATTTTCTACCCTATTAAATGGCAATAATTTAGAGTTTATTTCTTCCCAGTTATTTTGTTTGGGGTTCTTGGTTGGCCTGAATGTCACTCAGCACTCTCTTCAGCTTCTTTGCCAAAACAGGATTGGAACCCATGGGAAGCGTTTGGTTTCTGGTGAGTGAATGAGACTTTTCTGTCACTCTGCTCTTCAAAGGTAGACAAATGTTTATAGTAGCAGAGACTCAACTTGTATTTCCAACATGCAGAAAAGTGGTAGATCTTCAGGAAGTATCATGGAATTCTCAAGGGCTCCTGATAGAAAAATGCATGACGTACCAAACCTTGAATCCTGCAATGTTACAGTTATATGGGAATAGGAAAGCTATTTTATCCCTCTTTTTACCTTTATGAGACTCACACGGATACAGATAAAACAGATTCTGCTTCAGTATAGTCAACCATCCTCCAAGCTGTCCTTGGGAGCTGGGGACATCTGAGAAGGCTGACTGCTCTTTACTTAGGTGTTTTTGTTCGTTTCCCCCAGTGTTGTGTGTCACCTGATTTTGTCTGTTCTGTCTACCAGCGTGTTTCCCCTGAATTGGGACAGCTCATATAGCTTTGGTTTATTTCGAGGAATTAAAATAAAATTGGAACCCCTACAATGTGCTTGTTCCAGATTCAGAATGCCTATGCAACAAAGCATCAAATTATGTTTCTAAAGAGAAAGCACTAAAGCAATTTTTGGATGCCTCTGAATAAAGAGCCATAGGTTGATCAATCACCGTGGTCCAGAATTGCCAAACCGTTTTCTTACTGGAGAGTAAGTGGGACCTCTCTCAAAGCTTCTTCATTGTCCCAAACCACAGCTATTTTTGTCCCTTACAAATGTTGTAGCAATTTAGCAATCTACCGATTTGACTTTTTTCCATAAACGTACTTCCTGTTAGATGCATAATTCAAATTCGCACACAAACGGTGAGATGTTTGCTTAGCAAGAGCTATAATTTAAATGTAACCTCTGCAGAAAGCCATTCAGCAGCGCCTGTGTGTAAAGTGTAATTTAGTCGGTAGAAGCAATCTTCCTCTCTACTGTTCTAATATGTGAGCTTGTTTGCTAAATAATCATTGTAGCGTTTTGCTCAAAGTGGTGATTTTATGTATTTTTTTTCCCCCACCACTTGTAAATGTTGCCAAGGTAAATGAGAGTTCTTTGGAAACTGTTACTGTCATGTAGTTTTCATTTGAAAATGTCACAATAAAGCAATGTTCTTTGATGCCAAGAAGCATGGAACATTAGAACATGATGAACGTAGCACCTAAATATAATAAAATAACATAGCATAATGGTTTGCTTTTCTCTGAAAATGAGAGGCTTTTTGTTGTTTTTATTCTAAAGGATCTGGTTGGGGGACAGAACTGGGAGTAATATAGAATGTATAAAAAACCATCAGAGTCAGAGTTTACAGGAAATTATTATTATTTGTAGCTTGGGCCAAATGGAAGGGAAGAGAAATTTGGGAGAAAAATGTACTCCAAATAAGTGAAATGGAGATTATAGTCCAAAATACACCATTAACACCAAATTACAAAATTCTTTCCAAGAGCCAGGGGAGGCCCAAAGTAAAAGCAAAGTTTTAAAGGTGTAATTTGAAGAACCAGGGGAACATACAAAGAGGAAAAAAGAAGAAAAACACAGAGACATTCAGACGGGAAAGAACATCATTTTCTAAGTGCACAGTCTCTCTCTTTTCTTTGTTCTGTCTGCTTCAGTGTTAGTGACTATCAAGTCTAATCTTTTGTGTTTGGGTCCTAAAAGATGGCCAGACGGTAATGTTTATTAAATCTGGGTAGTACATTTTACCCCTTAGCAGTTGTTATATTATCTTTTGGACTTCCGTACTTTACAATTATGACAATTTCTAAATTACGATGTTTGGAGTTTGAGTGCATTAAAGAGACAATAGGAATGACAAATGAATGACATCATGGAATAATAGTATGTGAAAAGCTAGGTTCATTATTTTCAAATATTTGAAGGCATAACAATTTGCTGTATTCTTCGTCTTTCAAAGGTTTGTTCAGTGATTACTCTGTGCCGATCACTATGCTGGGCCGTAGACACTGGAAAATGAGAGATTTTGCATTGTGCTGTGGAAGACTCAGTATTCTGGAACTTCATAATGGTAAGTTGCAGGGGACCCCATGGTGGCTTATTTTCTCTTCTGAATAGTTCCATATTTATTGTTTTCCAACTTACTAAGATACCACATTTCTCCCTATCATTTGTCATCATCTTATGAGCTACAAAGAGTTAACCTTTTTCTATTACAGTGAACATGTGTTCTGATTACTCATCTTAGGGAAATTTTATTCACCATTATGCCCTATGCTTGCTTCAAATAACCATTACCACTCTATGAAGCTTTCAACCATTAAGATATTTTAAAAGACTGAGTCTATTGCTCTGAAGCCAATTTTATTTTTCAAATTTTTAAATAGTTTTTATTTATTTATTTAAGATTAACGTGAGGGTACACATTTGTTTGTTAGGTGCATTTGTCAGGTGAAGTCTCCCTTGTAGCTGTGCCCCACCCCCAGAAGGTGTGCCACATATCCTTACATTGTGCCCATTACGTGGGAGCACACCAATCCCCTCCCTGCCTTCCCCTATTACTCCTTCCCTCAAGTTGAACTAAGTTGAGTTCTCTTATGTGGGCATGTATTAGATTGTCTACTGGCTTCTGAAGCCAATTTTAAAGCAAGATTTCAAACTATTTTCAGCAATGAAAGGATAAGTACATAGTCATCACTTTGAAAGAGAAAAATATGGATTTAGATTGCAGTGTTCTGACATGTTTCTTTCTTTAAAAGAGTCTTCTTACTTTAATCACATGTTGTACATGTGTTTGCATATTGAAAATTCAATGCTGGCTCAATAGTGACTATTAATTAACTTTGGTTTAAGATTGTCTCTTATCAAGTGGCTAGTGAGAACACCTAAACAAAAGGAACTATCATGAAATTTACCTGTGGACCATTTAACTGACTAGGTCCCCAAAGTCATAACCACAATATCTATAGCATAGCACTATTTTTTAATGTAACAGATTATCATTAAAATTAATATTGCATTGCAGTTGCTTTTAAAATATATTTTTTTTTTATTGTTGGGGATTCATTGAGGGTACAAAGAACCAGGTTATGCTGATTGCATTTGTTAGGTAAAGTCCCTCTTATAATTGGGTCCTGCCCCCAAAAGGTGAGTCGCACACTGTGACCCTCCCACCCCCTCCTTCCTCCCCTCTCTCTGCTCTTCCCTTCCTCCACCCAGTTACTTTTGTTTTAGATTGCAAGTTTCTTGAGGACTAAGACTATAGCCATTAGCACAATGTAGATCTTTAATAAGAATGGATTAAATGTGTTCTTGTTGACTTGCTACTTCAATTTGGGTGCTCCAGTGGCATTGTTTACATTTTGAAACAATAGCCTTTTCTCCTCATTTCAGGAAAGGAATTATGTTCAACATTACACAATGAATACAATTATTCAATGGAAATATCACAATGTTGAAAATCATATTGTGACTTTGGGAAACTTTGGACATGAGACAATATCAAAGTTAGTTTAATAACAAGTATAGAATATTGGGTGAGGCAAAGAAATTGCCTCGGTGAACTAGATGACTCCATGTTTTAAACTGGTCAGTGATTTCAGCTCTTCTAGAAGGGCCCACAGCTTTAGCAAATCTCATATTGTTTTCCTTCAACTGGATATTTTCTCAAGTTAAAAGGGGCATTGTTAAAAATGTTTCAGGACAGCAATTTTAAACCAAGACGGTTCCAGGTAAAGGAAGATGAGAAGTCACCTACGCATGAGGACCATCTCTGGTTACCACTTCAGCTGTGTCTTAGTCTGTTCAGGCTGCTAGAATAAACTATCACAAACCATGTGGCTTATAAACAACAGAAATATATTTCTTACAGTTCTGGAGGCCAGAAGTCCAGGACTCAAGTGCTGGCAGACTTGGTGTCTGGTGAGAGCCTGGTTCATAGCCTGTGCCTTTCCATTATATCCTCACCTGGTAGGAGGGGCAGCTGTCCAGGGTTTCTTTATAACAGCACTAAGTCCATTCAGGAGAACTTGTTCCTCATGACCTAATCACCTTCCCAAGACCCCACTTCCTATACTATCACAGTTCTTCTCTTGGGAACTCAGGAATGTTTTAGGGCATAATAGGTATATTTGGTTAGTGGCACTACTGTCAGAATTTCCAGGTAGTCTTGCTCATGACCCTCCATATCCATCTTCCTCCTTCCAGGTGCGCTGGGCCCGTCCTGCTCCAACAGCCCTGGCAGCCTTTCCCATAGCAGGACTTTTCCTACCCATCTTCCTGTGTCCAGTCAAGCTACCCTCCCTGGTGAGAGACTCTAACCTGACTCTAATATTGCTTTCCTGGCTCCACAAGCCACATGCAACTTTTTCCTAGAAACTGATTCTTTCTAAGATATTGTTGCTTCTCAGGAATGAGAATGGAATTTTGCCACAGAACTTGGGAGCAGTTAAGTACAAGCAGTCAAGGTCTCTCTTGCATGGTTGGAACCAGGCTTTGTGCTGCCCTTGGTCCCTTTTTGTTTTTTTTGTTTCCCTCTGCAGCCAGCTCTTCCTAACTCTCAGAGCATCCCAGGGGAGCATTTTTTTTTTTTTTTTTTTTGCAGTGCATTATAATTTCCTCAGGGAGTGATTAAATCAGAAAAGGATTACATTGGGTCACAAAGTATACACAAAATCTCCAGTTAAATAAAGCTCTCTTGGAATGAGTTTTTTTTTTTTTTTCATTAACAGAAATTTATACTTAATTGGGATAAAATACATTTATGTCTATTATTATTAAAATATAAGGTAGCCTTCAGCAGTAATGTAGTTAATAATAGCAAACGTTTACCGAGTGCCTATCATAGGCCAAATATTTTATGTACTTATGTTCACTACTAATGCCAAAAGATACCCTTGAAATGTAGGATGATAATTACTCTCACTTTATTGATGATAAAACTGAGACTCAGAGAGTTTAAATAACCTGTTCAAAGGGAAGTAGCTAATAAGAGGTAAAGTAGGGATTTGAATCCAGAACTCCTGTGGGTTAGTGCCCAGGCTATCATGTTGCCTCCACACAGACAACAGGTAATCCTGAAAGCTTCCAAGATGAGTTTGTTTTTGATGCCCTTCCTGCTTCCTGTTGCCATTCCCAAACCATTGCTTCTGTACCTTGTTGTCCAATCTCACTCCTTTGGGGTCCTTGCTAGCCAGCAAAATTGCCCTCCCTTCTGAGTCTCCATCTCTTCTCCTTTGCCCTCCCAGGGGGGATGAATCCAAGTGGGTCATTTATGTCCTTTTAGTTCTTCTGTTTTTTCATTTCCAATGATAGCTGGAGTAAATTTCATAGTCTACTCTTTGGTCAACTGAGACTAAATGACTGCGTTTTGTTTATGGAATGTGGTCCATGATAATGGAATAATGTCGCTTCCAGATTTGGACCATAAAGTCTCCTGAAGCTCTTCTCCTTGCCATTGGATGTCACTGTCACCAGTGACTGCATGTGGTTATCACTGATGACAGCGATCACTCCATCACTGGCCTCATGCAGTGGGCAATGGTCTCTAGAGCACGGCTCAGCAGGGCCCGTGCTCACCCTCTCAGCACAAAGCCTTTGTATGCTCGTGGCCACGCTGGCTTCCCTCCCTCTTCATCCAGGTGAAAGCTGTTTCCCTTTTAGACTATAAATTCCTCAAGTACATCTTCTCAGACCCCCAGTTAGGTTATATGACCAGTATAAGTTCTCAGGGAAACAAATGTGTCTTCCATGAGTAACTTCTTCTTAGCAGTTACAGTGGTGGCTAATCCTTTAATCAGACAGTTAGACTTTAAGTACCTTAAGGAAGGGGTTTCGTTCTATTTTGCTTGGTGTTGAATCTCTGACACCTAGCACAGTGCTGACGTAGGGCACTAACAGAATTAACATGTATTACGTGAACAAATGGATGAATGGGTGAATGAATACAAAATATCATTATTTTACTATCTTCCTGTTTTGAGGAAAGGAGAACACAGATGAATTTTCCCTTGCAATTAAAAATATGAAAAATACACAATTATATATATGGCCCCTCATGGAATCTTAGATTTAGAGAAATCATTTTAGCAATTCAGGATGCAGTAGCTCACACCTATAATCCTAGCAATCTGGGAGGCCAACGTAGGTGGATTGCTTAAGCTCAGGGGTTCAAGAACAGCCTGAGAAAGAGTGAGACCCTGTCTCTACTTAAAAAATGTAGAGAAATTAGCTGGGTGTTGTGGTGGATGCTTTTAGTCCCACTTACTCTGGAAAGAGGCTAAGGAAAGATGATCACTTGAGCCCAAGAGTTTGAGTTTGCTATGAGCTACGATGCCATGGCACCGTAGCCTGGGGCAACAGAGACTCTGTCTCAGAAAAATATATATATTTTAGCAATGCTTACTTTAGATTTTTGTAAAGTTTTCTCCTAAACTAGAATGTATAGTTAGAAGTTTGGTCTCATAGGGATTTCAAATATAACGAAGTGTGTTTTTGAAACTGTAGGCAAATAAGCATTTCTGTATTCCCTGATCGTGTGCTATAATTTGGTTTTTTTGTTGTTGTTGTTGTTGTTCACTGCCGCCTCTTTCAGTGCGTCTTGGTTCTCTAGGGTCTGTAAAATTGTAGGGAAAAAGGGAAGTTATTTCCATTGGCTTTTTGCAAATTGTATTTTTACTTTTCCAATCGAATAAACATTAGATTCTGTGATGCTTTCTACTTGAAACTTGTATGATAAAGTGTTAAATTTCATGTTTTATGGCACTCGCTGATGGTAATGAACATATACAAGTTCTTCAAAATGATCATTGTAATTTGCACTTTTTCTTAAGAACTCATACATTCAATTTATTTGCTATAATATTTTAAGTTTTTCAAGGAGTTACTAGTTTTTGTTTATGATGTTTATTTCAAGAAAAAAAGAAAGAAAAGAAAGAGAGAAAGAGCATTTCTTTGGGACTGGACACATAATTAGTCTTTATCTAAGATTTTACCAAATTGTTTAAGAATACACCTAATTTTCTTAGATCAAGCCTTAGAGAAGTTGTAATGATTAACAGTACAAATTGTGATATCTTAATATACTGAAATATGATGAAATCATTGAAGGAATCATCATATGAAGAAAACCCCAGGGAGGTTATTAGCAATTTAACATTTACAGTTCATGAGAGAATGCTAATTTCACTTACTAGAGCAGAGTACAAAGATGGTAATCATCGTCAGGACCCATTGGTAGTACAAGCCTAAAATGTGAAGTTGATTATTGCACAGATATACTTAGAATAAATGCAGATGATACTACAGAGGAAGTTGAGCATCACTGGTTCAGTAAATTTTCTTCCAAATTCCTTTTCCTGGAATCCTGAATCACAGTGGCATGTCTTGAAGACATTTCCCAGTTCTGTAAAATAGCAGATACTAGGTGAAGCTGAGGATGTAAAAGTAGATCATGAAGCTTATCTAGTAACTGGAGATAAAGCCACTGTGTCTCCTGATCAATTTTTATTTTTATTTTATTTTATTTTATTTTTTAAATTATTTTTTATTGAGTCATAACTGTGTACAATGATTCAGGCTTGGAGTACAGTGTGTGGGCTTCCCATACAATCGGAGATATTTTCATCAACCTGATTGTGATAACATTCAAGAGACTTTCTCATTACTTTGTGAGAACATTTCTGATACGTATTTAGAAGTTTTCTCCTAACCCTTCAAATATGCACCACAGGTGTGATCCCGCCCTTTATCCTCTCTCCCCCCACCCTCCCTCTCCCTCCCTCTCCTCTCTCCTTTCCCTATCTTCTTGTGCAATAAGTGGGTGTAGCCTTCACTTGAAAGATATAAATTTGCCTCATATTAGGGATGTATACATTGGATACTTTTTCTTATTTCTTGATCTCCAACAGCCTTTAATTCAAAATATTCCTTATACCAAGGAATCATGGATGAATATATATCATATTTCTTTATCCATTCGTCAATTGCTGGACACTTAGGTTGATTCCATGTCTTGGCTGTTGTGAATAGTATAACAATTAACATGGGAGTAGAGATACCTCTTTGGTATACTGATTTCATTTCCCTGAAAGATATATCTAGTAGTGGGATTGCTAGGTTATATGGTAGACCTATTTTTAGCTTTTTTGAGGAACTTTCATATTGGTTTTTACAATGGTTGTACTAATTTACATTCCCACCAACAGTATGTAAGGGTTCCCTCTTCTCCATGATGTTGCCAACACTTATCTTTTGTCTTTTTGACAATAGCTATTCTAACAGGAGTGAAGTGATATCTCATTATGGTTTTGATTTATATTTCCCTGAAAACTAGTGGTATTGATCATTTTTTCATATGCCTATTGGCTATTTGTGTGTGTTCTTTTGAAAAATGTCTATTCAGGTCCTTTGCCCATTAAAACAAATTGGATTGGGTATGAATCTGACAAAGCATTGATAGCTAGAATCTACAGAGAGCTCAAATTAATCAAAAAAGAGCAAACAATCCCATCTACCACTGGGCAAGAGATATTAACAGAACCTTCTCTGGGAAGACAGACAAATGGCTGACAAACATTTGAAAAAATGCTCATTGTTCCTGATCGTCAGAGAAATGCAAATCAAAACCACCCTGAGATATCACCTAAACCAGTGAGAAGACCCCATGTCACAAAGTCTCAAAGCTGCAAATACTGGTGTGGATGTGGAGAGAAGTGAACACTTTTACACTGTTGGTGGGACTGCAAACTAATACAGCCTCTTTGGAAAGAAGTATAGAGAATCCTCAAAGAACTCAAATTAGATCTCCCATTTGACCCCACAATCCCACTACTAGACATCTACCCAGAAGAAAAAAAATCATTTTATCTATGATAAGGGCATTTGCATTAGACTGTTTATTGCAGCTCAATTTATAATTGCCAAAATGTGGAAACAACCTAAATGCCCACCAACCCAGCAACGGATTAATAAATAAGCTGTGGTATATGTATACCATGGAATACTATTCAGCCATTAAAAAAGATAGAGACTTTACATCATTTGTATTAACCTGGATGGAGCTGGAACACATTTTTCTTAGTAAAGTATGACAAGAATGGAGGAGAAAGAATCCAATGTACTCAGTTCTAATATGAAGCCAGTAGATGATCTAATAGACACTCACATAAGAGAAAACCTCAATTCACAGTGGGAGTGGGGGAAGGGGGAAGGGTGTGCTCCTACTGAATGGACACAATGTTAGGGTGTATGGCACACCTCTTTGGGGTGGGACACAATTATAAGAGGGATTTTACCTTACAAATGCAAACATTGTAACCCAATTCTTTGTACCCTTAACCTGAAACAATAAAAAAAAAAATTGGGTTATTTTGTTTGCATGCTGTTGAGTTGTGTTCCTTATGTATCCTGGATATTAACCCTTTGTCAGATGTATAGTTTGCAAATATTTTCTCCACTCTGTAGATTATTTTTTCGTTCTGTTAGTTGTTTCCTTTGTTGTACAAAAGCTTGTTTGTTTGATATAATTGCATTTTCCTATTTTTGCTTTTGTTGCCTATGTTTCTAAGGTTTCACCCAAACATTCCTTGCCCACTCCAATGGCACGAAGTGTTTCCCCTATTTTTTGTAGTAGTTTTATTGATTCATATCTTATATTCAAGGTTTTAATCCAGTTTGAGATGATTTTTATATATATTATAAGGAAGGGATCTAGTCTTATTCTTCTGCATGTGAATATAGTTTTCCCAACACAATTTGTTGAAGAGATTGTCATTTTTCCAGTGTGTGTTCTTCGTTACTTTGTCAAAAATCAGTTGACTATCAGCATGTAGATTTGTTTCTAGGCTTTCTTTTCTGTTCCATTGATCTATCAGGCATGTTTAACCTCCTGGAGGCTGCATGCTGATTTCAAGGACTTTTTTTCTTACCTGAGATGTTGGATTATCACAGAAAGCATGTACAGAGCCTTTTAATTTTTTTGCTCATCAGCTTTTGTTAGTGTTTGTGTATT
>CAUYRH010099675.1:0-33937 GCA_963574655.1 Perodicticus potto | reverse complement strand
TGCAGCCTTAAAGAAAGATGGAGACTTTACCTCTTTCATGTTTACATGGATGGAGCTGGAACATATTCTTCTTAGCAAAGTATCTCAAGAATGGAAGAAAAAGTATCCAATGTACTCAGCCCTACTGTGAAGCTAATTTAAAGGTCTCATATGAAGGCTATAATCCAACTGTAGCACAAGAATATGGGAAGGGAGGAGGGGGGAGGTTGGGGTGGAGGGAGGATAATTGGTGGGGCCACACCTATGGTGCATCTTAGAAGGGTACAGGCAAATCTTACTAAATGCAGAATACAAATGTCTTCATACAATAACTAAGAAAATGCCACGAAGGGTATGTTA
This sequence comes from Perodicticus potto, assembly GCA_963574655.1. Lineage (NCBI taxonomy): Eukaryota > Metazoa > Chordata > Mammalia > Primates > Lorisidae > Perodicticus > Perodicticus potto. The sequence continues at coordinate 33,598 of CAUYRH010099675.1, read as the reverse complement.
ACCAGTTTGATGAAAACATTTCAGATTATATATGAAACCAGCACATTGTACCCCTTGATTGCACTAATGTATGCAGCTATGATTTAATAAAAAAAAAAATAGAAAAAAGAAAATCCTAGAGAATCTAAAGATACATTATTAATTTAAATAAGAAATTTAACAAAAAAGCTAAGTATAGGATTAATATATAAAAAATTAAAAAGTACCAGCAATAAACAGAAAAACATCATTAAAAATACCTTTTTGTAATAGCCGGCTAGCATAAGTTATGTTGAAATAAATCTAACAAATGATGCTTAAAACATTTATGGACATAAGATATAGAAACAAAAGTCTTTAAAAAAAAGTTAATACCTAAATAAATTGATAACTTGTGTTCAAAAAAAAAAAAAGTGTGGCAGGTTTGAATGATTAAATCAGAACTGGGTTTTTGGTAAGGAAGTGAATAACATTTTATTATAGTATTTACCAAAGAAAATAGCAAATATTTCCAGGCTTCATCTACAGAAATTCAACACCTGCCTGTGCAGCTTCACGTGTTCGTGAATACACAGCCTTCAGCCCTCCGGGAACAAGCCCCCTTCTTCCTGTGCAGATAAGATCAGCCCTTGCCGCTGTGGAAAACAGAGCAGACATTTGGCAAGAAACTCAGGGGAAAAGCCATTTATTTAGTCCCTCGGGCAGATGGAGGGCAGAGAGGAAGGAGCCAGGGTGGCTCTGGAGCTGTGCCCCTGGGGAGCGACGCTGACCTCAGTTGAGGGGCTGTCCTCTGCGCCTGCCTCAGCACACACGTTTATTCCATTTCCTCTCTGGGATGGGCATCTTCCCTGCGTGGAGAGTCCTTCCTTCGGACTAGCATGTGTGTGACGGGGAGCGCAGAGGAGACTGAGAAAATGTTGTGAAAGCAATGTATGACATTTTCAAGCCTTTGCAGAGTGTGGCTTTATGTCCTCTTCAAACACACATGGATGGGGCCTAGAGAACATGCAACAGTCATGAAATGGTCATCTGATGGTGAGCGGGGTGGATGGTGCAGGCAGACCACCCCTCTGATGGCTGTTGCTACCACTTATCTGTGCCTTGAACAGCGTCACTGCAACCATGACCGAGAGTAGTGGATGTCGTGGGACTCCCTGCTGCCAGCTGAGCCAGTGTGGAGGCCTGAAACCATCTCTCCAGCTTAGGTGGGAGTGGCCTTCTTTCGTGTGGGTCTACGATGTTCTCTAAGGGGGTTCAAAACGAGGTGCTTTTTTTCGAAAACTGGGGTTCCCCAAGCATGGTCACTGGGACTTGTGAGAAATTCAGGGCCGTGACTGTGTGTTTGAACAAGCTCCAGGTGCTTCAGCGCACAGTCAGGTGTCAGAACCATGGCCCTCCATGGGCCTCTCCTTCCGTTGGCCAGGCAGGTGTCACTACACACACTTTACAAGTCAGAGCGCCCGGATCCCCAGGTCCAGTGGCTGGTCCAAGGCTCTGGATGCCCCAGGGCCCTGCTGCTGCCCACGGGCCTTTCTCATCACCAACTTTTACTGAAGTGCCATGGCAGGCAGGGAAGGGGTGAGTGGAGCCTGAGATATGCTCCCGTAGAGACTGGATGGGCCAACCTTCCAGGTGACCCATGATGCTTTCTCTAAGGGACAGGTAGAAGGAAAGCTGGCAATGCTCTGGTGGCAAGGTGAGTTCAAAGTTAGGCTATGGGTGCTGCTTCCCTATCATTGGTAAGAGATGACTTTGGTGCACAAGCTGCAACCAATCAAGCTTAGGTCTCCTGGTGCACCAAAGGGGAGAAGAAAATTGCAGCTGCAGTGGAATATTCCGACAGGTTTCCCTCTCTGTCACCCTTTCTGTCACCAGAAGTCTAACTATCTCCTCCCCTCTACCTTTAAGAAGCGTCTCTATAAACAGAGAACGGCCAAGACGCCAAGCTCACGGCAGAGGCTGTGCAAGGAGCTGGAAACTGTGAACTTGCTAAATTTTGGGGGTGGAGGGCACTTGGGTAGAATGAGTTTTAAAAAGACAGAAGTGGGGGAATGACTTAGAGTGGCATGAGGTACACAGGGGGCCCAGATGGGTCACAGAATACCCAGACTGTCACAGTCTGGGTGGTGAGACCCCCAGATGGGTCACAGAATACCCACCGAGGGACACTGTCACAGTCTGGGCGGTGAGACGCACACTCCCAATATCCTAGCTCTGTTGCGGAGAACGAGCCTGGGATGAGCAATGCCATCTTTATTATCACCGCTGATTGCTGCTATTGCTCCTGCTAGGCTGTGCAGGGTGACAGAGATGTAGAGTAAGACTGAGATCTCTGCCTGAGAGTTCCTGTCCGAAACATGTGAGCAAGAGGATGAGGGGGTTTTGAGGGGAGGAAGACAGATGTGCTCAGCTGAGTTCCAGGCATGTGTGGGCTGGCCAGGTGTGACGCCAGCGGCTTGGAGGTCAGAGAGGGTGTGGGCTAGGGAAGGGTGGTTGTGAGTCTCAGCAGCAGTTGCCCGAGGAGGCCGTGGGGTGTGGGGGAGAGGAGGGAAGGATCAGAGCCCGGGGGCAGCAATGACAAAAGCGAACTAGGAGGAGCCTGAGGAGCCCCTAGAGGGGGGCAGAGGTGGTGTCGAGTGGGGAGAAGGCTCCCACGGGAACCAGGGAACCACCCGGGCTGCTGGGTTGGCTGGAGCAGGGCAAGGGGCCAGGCGTCTACTGATAAGAAAGCCCCTGGCCATCTTGTAGGACCGATTCCATTGGGATGGGGAATCTCCAGGCCAGTCAGCCGTGAGTTGAGCAGAGACTAGTAAGAAAAACAGAGACGACGTCAGGAAGCCTGATGATAAGGGGAGGACAAAAAACAGGACAGAGGCAAGAGGAAGCCAAGGGCGGGGGTGTGTTTTGTTGTTAGTGTAGGGAAACCTGGAAATATACACAGATCTGCTGAGGGGAGATAAAGATGCGGGACGGGGTACAGAAAATCGCCTGAGAAAGCAGAAGGGAATGGACCCAGAGAACAGCTCAAGAAGGGGACAACCCTGCCACAGAATCCTCTGTAGGCTGGACAGGAAGTGAAAATAGGAGGGGACGGGCAGATGGCAGGACTGAAAGCAGTCCCTGTGAGGCCTGAGGCTAGCTTCAGGTGCAACAGCACAGAGAGAGCCAGTGTGAGCACCTTGGAGGTGGGGCGGCTGTGGGGCCGGGCCCTGGGTGTGGGTGCCGGTGACTGATGTGGCCTGGAGGTGAAGGCCTGTGATGGGAGGAGGTCGGGAACTGCGGGTGTGGGCAGGGGAGGGTGGTCCCTGTGGAATGGACATTGCCCCGGGCGGTAGCTGTGTGAGTGGTGTGAGAGGAAATGCTCTGAGTTAGAGCCTCGGCCTGGAGGAATGGGCGAGCAGGACCTGGATGGGTGTGTGGCAGGCGGGCAGAAGGCGGGTATAGGAGCCTTACAGGGAGCAGACCGCAAGAAACAGGCTTGGAGGGCGGGCTCTTTCCTCAGAGCCTCCGGGGAAAGCACCACCTCACTCACTTCTTGGCCCTGGGTGGTAGAGAGCAGCTTCTACTCAGGAGGGCACAGGGAATGGGGCTGTTGAGGGCAGCTGGGTTCCAGCAGAGATGAAGTGGAGGGGACAAAGGGGCAGAGGCTGAGGAGGTGGGGGTGGACCTTGAACCCAGAGCTCCAGCGGGCTGAGAAGCGGCTAGAAAGGACTAGAAGGGGCAGGGGAGTGGGAAGCTGGGCCTACAAAGAAGGTTAGTGGAGTCTTGGGGTAGAGGATCCGAAACCAAGCTCCTTGAGTCGGGGGCTGTGTTCCAGGCCTGTGTCGTGGTCACAGTCCTGGACTGGCACCATCAGAGTCAAGCCTTTGTTGATGACAGTCTCTTGTTACCTTGTATGCCCTCTTCTCTGTCTCTGCCTGGACAGAGCCAGCCCCCCCTAACTCAGGTCCCACCTTCTCTGCAAGCCTTCCTCGAGCATTCCTGGCCTCTGAACTCTCTTGCTACATTATTTTTTTCCTCATTTTAATCCTTATATAAAGTTGAAATTTCACTTTACAGTTATTTTATACAGACTCATAAATAAAATTGATGGCTTTCCTAGCCTTTTTGATTTTACACCAAAGATTTATCACATATGTTTTATGTGAATATTACTATAGCAACATATTATGTATATTATAAAACACATAAAAAGTAGAAATTAAAAATCATGAGACAGAAAATAGCTCTAAATAGAAGTTGTTATATTCTACCCAATTCCTGAGGGGTGGCCCTTTGTCTACACCAAGGTGCCCACACTTCCTTTTGGTGACCATGCTGTGAGTTGCTGGGGTGAGCCGGTATCTCACATTCCTCCACATCTCCTTTGTCAACAAGAATTGTGTATATAGCAGGTGGTCAAAATATTTGTGAAAGGGACAAATAAACAAGTCACCCAGGAATGTTGTGAAATATAGGTGTCAACGAAAGTATTCTGAAAAGTACCTTGGAGGACACTTTATTCCAGTGAAGTTTGCAAACTGGGTGGACATAGCCTTTGGCATAAAATGAAGGTGTGCTCCAGAGAACAAAGGGAGGGCTTGGTTGTTATATAGATTCCACCCAGGTTCCTAATCAGATCTATTTATGCAAATGAAGGGGGGGTGTCAAACTTGCTTAGTTCTGATTGGTCAATTTAGCTCAGCTCTGATTGGTCAATACAGCTGATCACTGATTGAATGATACAACTGGTCACTGATTGGTTGACATAGCTGAGCTCCAAAAGTCCCAAAGTGAGACAGAGGTATGAGTTTTGGGTGAACTCAGAGTATGTGTGTGACCTTGAGTTAGCAAATGACCTCTTGGCTCTATTTAAAATTTAGGCCTCATTAGCTACTAGGATCCATCTTGAAGGATTGGCTCTTGCAGGTTCACATTTGTTCACATTACCTCCTCTTGATTGAAATCTGTTAGCAGACGGTGTTGATGACTGAGCAGGTTGGCTGTGTTCCATCAGGAGTGGCTGGCTACCATATCTGGGTCCATCTAGTCCCTCACAGGGATCCTAGTGACAGGGCAGGGCAGTGACCAATTGAGCAACTAGAGTCATTCATTTACTTACACACTCAGTTACCTGTTAAATTTAAATTAAAGTCTCTTAAGTTAAGTTGGTTCCATTTTCTGGCTGGAGCAAATTTAAAGTCTCAAGGTGCTGGGTCAGCGCAATCCTGTTTGGAGTCTCTTGAAGATATCTGTTAAAACAAGCTAAGACAATTTTAAAGAGGAGCTAAATATTTAACCCAACCATGAGAAGAGGATCATTAAGACTCATAGGGTAGAATGCAGAAGAGATTCTATACCAAGGTAAAGCCTGCTGAAATATCTGGAAATTGGAAATCTAGTCTAGTAAGACCAGCCACGAGGCTTTCTGAAGATTTCCCTTTCAGAGATTTGGCCAGCTTTAGGAGCTTAGATGTTACAAATTCAACCCATGTGGAAGTATTTACACAGGTACACACACCTGGTGCAGCAAGGTAATTGTCTCAAGCAATTGTCTAAGACCGCAGGAGCAAGGTTTGAGTGATGAAGCAGGCAATCGTGTTAGTAGTTCAGGAAAGGTTTTCTGCTCATATCTATCACTTTCAAGCCGGGCCTATTCTAAGCCCAAACTTCAGAGTTCTTCTCCATCTAGCTTCTTCACTAGGGTTACCCCCACCCTCAAGAAATCACATACTTGGCTCGGCACCTGTGGCTCAATGGGCTAAGGTGCCAGCCATGTACACCTGAGCTGGTGGGTTTGAATCCAGCCCGGGCCTGCCAAACAACAAAGACGGCTGCAACCAAAAAAAAAAATGGCCAGGCGTTGTGGCGGGCGCCTGGAGTCCCAGCTACTTGGGAGGCAGAGGCAGGAGACTCGCTTGAGCCCAGGAATTGGAGGTTGCTGTGAGCTGTAATGCCACAGCACTCTCTCCAGGGTGATGGCTTGAGGCTCTGTCTCAAAAAAAAAAAAAAAAGAAAGAAATCACATACTTGAGAGGGTCCAGAACAATTATCTTCACAATCTGAAGTGTTACCATCAGTGTTGAATTGTCTCAAAAGACGATCAGATAGCTCTTGGAGAGCAAAGTGGGTAGCCTTGGTGAGGATAACTGAAAAGATGGGAAATTGGGGTAAAAGCCGTTTCTGTGCCAAAATCTTTGGTGAGGATAATGTAAAAATTATTTCCTCTTTTTGGGAGAAGGGAAATATGTTCCTAGTAGATTTCTAAGAAGGTCCTTCCCAGGAGGCATAAGGGGGCTGACAGGACAAGCAAAAGGCAATGAGTGCCAGTGACGGGTCCTAGCTGGAAGGGGAGAGGTAGATATTTAGGACAGCCATAGGTTGCTTTGCTCCCCTGACCATCTGGATGAATTCAGAACTCTGGGGAGGGGACATTGAAAGCATGTCAGGGTTAAGGGTGAACAATGCAGCCCCAGTGTCAACCGCAGTTCTCACTAGTGGATCTCTAATTATTATTTTTTTATTTTTACAAATATCATTTATTTTAATGAACCTGGTATAGACAATTCTATTTAAAACCCGTATCCCAGGCCAATTTATTTTACAAATAAAACCAAGAAGAGCAGTGTTCTGTTGTATAAACTTCTGTATGAATAACTTTTTTATTTGCTAATGAAAATTTAAACTTTTCTGGGATCTTCTGACAAGATTTTTTTTTAAATCTTAAAATACCTTCTTTACAGTGAAGTCATCTTTGGAGCGGGTCATTATTCTCACCTTATCCGTCATCTTGACTCCAACATGATATTCCTTTTCTTTTGGTCCAGACCCTTAGATTTGAAAAGTTGCTTCAAGTAAAGGAAAGGTCATTTTTCCACAGTTCAGTACTCGGAAGAACTTCCATCTCCCACTGAAAGTCACAGTCCAGGAGGGAAGCAATCGCATGCTAGAACTTCAGGGCCAAATGGAAAGTCATTGCGAATCCTTCCTGCATTGGTGGGTCTTATTTATCACCACAAGCCTGACAATGCACCGTCCTGAAAACAGTGGCCTGTCTGTGCACACATGTAATTTTCAAAAAGGACTGGGCAATATGGAGGGGACTGAGGCTTGATCACCTAAAATCAGCACAGTGAAAACAAAGATAATGAATAATCAAATTACCAGATGTTTTAAAGAGATGAGGTGCCAGTTTTCAATTCTGTTTTGAACACCACATTACAAATGAACTATTTTTAAAAATAAAAACGGATTGAGGGAAAAGAAAAAAAATAAGAGTATCTAAACTGTTGAAGGACTCCCCGTTTGTTCCTGATAAACTTCAATCACATCTTCTTCCTCCATTCCCAGTTCTTTTGGAGTATGTTTATCAGCCATTCTCTGACCTTCAAAGAGAAACCTGAGCCAATTCATTGGAACTCCCTGTCTTTGACAATGATCCTTTGAGTTTCTTGAGACGTGTTGTCATTTTCACTTTGAAGTGAATCTCACTGCTATCCTGTCCAGTGACCTTGGGTTTCATGTATTCTTCTTCCTTCTTATCACCTAAGTCTTTAGTTGAAGGTTTTGGCTCCTGGTCAGACATGGTGATAGTGGCTTCACCTGGGGGGGGGGTCTCTGCACAGCAGAGGCCTTGGGTAGGCAGAACATCCCTTCAGGATTTAAAAATCCATCTCGTTAGTTTCTAATTTTCATATCTAATCCTCCTAGTTACTTTATTTTGAGTAAAAGAAATGTCTCCTGAATGTCCCCAGAACATCCCTAGTTTTGTTTAAGAGAAGAGGGCTGGAGGACTTCATCAGGATTTAGTTGCAGGCAAATATTGGAGAAAAATAGCAGAATTCAGGATCTAGGCTGATAACAAGAACTTGACGACAATGCACAGGACTACAATCTAGTAATGGGTGTACTTTAGGTTTCGGTGGGATTTTTCCCCCAGAAACATAACTTTTTCTCTTCACGTTCATCCTATAGGAATCTGAGATTTAAAAACTTCTTGAGGCTAGGAAGCTTTCAATTTTACTTACAGTCCTAAGGTTCTTAGGTCTGCCAGGAAGTGACAATTTTTACTTATTCACTATAAGGCGGGGCGCTCTTTTTTTAAAATATAATTTTAATAAATGACATCATGAAGATAAGTTATAAAATGTATAACTATGTATAATTCTCAGATTAATAAAGAATAGAGTTCCAAAGAAATGAGAAAATACTTCTTAGGTATAGACCTTCCCTCTGGTTCTTCTTCTTCTAGTTATATTCAACAAATAAATCTATGAAAAGAGGTCTTTACATTTTCAACTGCTTTAAAACTGAACTTTTATTATTATTAGCCTTTAAAATATGCAATGGAAAAATTATAGGAACAGAAACAGATCATTGGTGGCCTAAGGGGAAAAGGAAGGGTTGACTACAAAGGGAAACAGCAGAAAGTTTGTGGGGATGAAAATCAATCCTATGTCTTAATTGTGATGATGATGGTCACATGACATGCACAACTCTACCCTAAAGAGAGTAAATTTCATTTTATGTAAATTTTCTTTTACATTTTGAAAGACACAATCTTTTTTTAAAAGTTGTTGGGGTGTCTTAATTTGTTTTTACTGTCAAAAACTTTATTCTTTTAAAATTATAAGCTTATAACATATAACAAAATTAAGCAATATGGAAAAAGTGTAATGTCCATCCTGTACGGCTATGTAGAGCCCAATTTTCTTTTTTTATTTTTATTTTGGATGAATATGAAGGTTCATATAATTAGGTTACATTGTTTACTTTTCTAAGTAAACAATGAGTACATCACCCAGGAAGTGTGTCATATGCCCACACATAGTTCCTGTTGGGTGGGAACTTGCCAAACCCTCTCCCTCGACTTCTTGAATTAATAATTGAGTTTTTTCCTCATGTGAGCATGTAATTGTTAATCTACTAGATGCTCATTTTTCCATTCCTATGGTACTTAGGAGAGTGTTCTCCAAATCCATCTAGGTTGTTATAAAAGATCTCCATTTTTTATGGCTGAATAATACTCTGTGGTATATACATACAACTTATTAATCCATTCATACGTTGAAGGTCATTTGGGTTGTTTCCACATAATTGCAATTGTTAATTGGGCTGCTATAAACATTGGAGTGCAAATGTCCTTATGGTAGAATGACTTTTTTTCTTTTAGGTAGATATCTAGCAATGGGATTATAGGATCAAATGGAAGGTCTGCTTTAGTTCTTTGAGGACTCTCCATACTTCTTTCCATAAAGACTGTACTAGTTTGCAGTCCCACAAAGAGTGCACATCCTTCTGTCTATAACGATGCCAGCATCTTTTGTTTTGGGACCTTATGATGTGGACCATTCTCACTGGGCTTAGTTGATATCTCAAAGTGGTTTTGATTTGCATTTGTCTGATAGAGACAATGAGCACTTGTTCATCCTCTCTCGCCCAGTTTTTAAAAGGGTTGTTTGTTCTTTTTTGATGATTTGAGTTCTTCATAAAGGGCTAGTTATTAGCCCTTTATCAGATTTGTAGCATGCAAATATCTGAAATTTGTTTCTTTCAGATTGTGCCCTTAGCTGTGCAAAAACTTTTTAACTTCATCAGGTCCCATTTATTTATTTTTGCTGTTGCTGTTATTTTCTTTAGGGTCTTCATAAATTCTTTCCCAAGGCCAATATCATTAAGAATTTTTCCCACACTTTTTTCTAGAGTTTGTATAGTTTGGTATCTTAGATTTAAATATTTTATCCATTGAGAGTTAATTTTTGTAAGAAGTGAGAGTTATGGGTCTAGAGTTTGTCTTTTCCATGTGGCCAGCCAGTTCTCTCAGCACCATTTTTAAACAGGGATTTTCCCCCCAGTGAATGCTTTTATTTGCTTTATCAAAGCTCAGATGGCTATATGAGGCTTGTTTCATCTCTAGGTTCTCTATTCTATTCCACAGATTTACGCCTCTGTTTTATGCCACTACCATTCTGTTTTGATCACTATTGACTTGTGTATAACCTTAGGTCTGGTTAAGTAAAACCTCCCGATTTGTTCTTATTTTGAAGAATTGTGTTGGCTATTCAGGTTTTTCTCTAGTTCCGTATGAAACATAGAATGGTTTTTTCAAGATCTTCAAAATATGATATTGGAATTTTAATGTGGATTGCATTAAATCTGTAGATTACTTTGGGTAGTGTAGACATTTGAACAATGTTGATTTTTCCCATCCATAAGCATAATATATAGTCTTCCCTCTGTTAACATCTGCTATTTCTTTTCTCAGTGTTTCATAGTTCTCTCTGTAGAGATACTTCACATCCTTTATTAAGGATATTAGAAGGTATTGCATTTTCTTTGATGCTACTGTGAAGGGTACTATGTCTTTGATATGATTTTCAGCTTTCCTACTGTGGTGTATATGAAGGATAGTGATTTGTGAACATTGACTTTATATCCTGAGATGCTACTGTATTTATTGATTACTTCCAAGAGTCTCATGGTTGAGTCCCTGGGATTTTCTAAGTATAGGATCATATTATCAGCAAAAAGTGATAGTTTATGCCCCTTTGATCCCCTTTGGATATGCTTGATATCATTCTTTTGACTAATTGCATTGGCTAAGATTTAGACTGGGAACCCTTAAAGACGTGCATTTTATGTATATTCCTAAGTATGGCATTTCAGTCAAAACCTTGATAATATAACCAATGTTTCCCATTATATTCTACTGATACAGAGCAGATTTTTAATGAACTTATGTAAATAAAAATAAGTGGCTCAATGCCTGTAGCTCAGTGGCTAGGCCAGCCACATACACCAGAGATAGCGGGTTTGAATCCAGCCTGGGCCTGCCAAACAACAATGACAACTACAACCCCAAAATAGCCAGATGTTGCAGTGGGCACCTGTAGTCCCAGCTATTCGGGAGGCTGAGGCAAGAGAATCGCTTAAGCCCAAGAGTTTGAGGTTGATGTGAGCTGTGATGCCACGGCACTCTGCCCAGGGAGACAGCTTGAGACTCTGTCTCAAAAAAATAAAAAAATAAATAAAAAATAAATAAGAATAAGAATATTCACAAATTTGGAGAAATCAAGTAGGGAGAAAAAGAAATGCCTCCACCTTTGTTCATAAAAGGATACTTTATTAAATGATTGCAAACTATAGCTAGTTTATGAAAGAAAATTTCCTTAATCTGGAAAACAGAAGAACCAAAAAATTTTTTAAAAGTTATAAAAACATTATCCTTATTAATTTTTTGAGGCCATGTAATTAAATTTGTTTTGTTTAATCTTGATTAATAGTTCCAGGAAAAGAAATTTTGGACTATTGCTGATTTCAAATGATTCCAGAGAAGAATGTAAAAGAGTAATTGTGGATGGCAAAAATCCAGAATAGCCATAGTCAAAAATCTGATGAAGGCTGTGCCTATGGCTCATTCGGTAGGGTGCCAGCCCCATATACTGAGGGTGGCGGGTTCAAGCCTGGCCCCGGCCAAACTGCAACAACAACAAAAAAATAGCTGGGCATTGTGGCAGGTGCCTATAGTCCCAGCTACTTGGGAGGCTGAGGTAAGGGAATCACCTAAGCCCAGGAGTTGGAGGTTGCTGTGAGTTGTGTGACGCCATGGCACTCTACCAAGGGCGTTAAATTAAAACTCTGTCTCTAAAAAAAAAAAAAAAAAAAAGCTGACGAAATTTCACAATTGACAATGAGATTTAACTATTTCTTTCTTCTTCTTTTTTTTTTTTGAGTCAAATACACATAGATCATGAATACATTTATGCATATGTGGGGTACAATGTGTTGATTTTTTTTTTTTATACAATCTGACATGGTTACGTCAAACCAATCAACATAGCTTTCTCCTCATTTACTTGATTATTGTGTTAAGACATTTATGTTCTATGGGCGGCACCTGTGGCTCAGTGAATAGGGCGCCAGCCCCGTAGAGGGTGGTGGGTTCAAACCCAACCCTGGCCAAACTGCAAAAAAAATCTTTTGCAATAACTATTTCTATAGTATACAAGTTAACACAATAATCATAATCATGACTGATAACACATATGACATATTGGAATTTAATGGATTTTATACAATTTTGAAACATTTTAATTACATGTTTATGAAAATATAACTTAAAGGAAGTTAATACCATTTCTTATTTGATAGTGCTTGCTCTAGGATTTGCCAATAAGCCTAATCATTCAATAGCTCACAAGATAAGAGGCCCAATTGGAAAATTCCAAATTTAATTTTAGGTAAAAAAAAAAAAAAAAAAAAAAACCTAATTTGGGATGAAACTTGCCAAAGATGTCAAAAGGTCCAAAGTACTTGATTAAACAGATTCATAGGTCACTGCTAAGTAATTCATTTAATCAGAGTGATAATCAAAAGACTTCAAAACCAACACAGAAGATATGAATGTAAAGATCTTAACCCTTTAAAGCTCAGTTTTACCAAGTATTCAAAAGCTCAATATGGTTTGGCGCATGTGGCTCAATGGGGTAAGGCACCAGCCACGTACACCTGAGCTGGCGGGTTCAAATCCAGCCCCGGCCCGCCAAACAACAATGACGGCTGCAACCAAAAAAATAGCCAGGCGTGGTGGCGGGCGCCTGTCGTCCCAGCTACTTGGGAGGCGGAGGCAAGAGACTCACTTGAGCCCAGGAATTGGAGGTTGCTGTGAGCTGTGATGTCACTGCACTCTATCCAGGGTGACAGCTTGAGGCTCTGTCTCAAAAAAAAAAAAAAAAACTCAATAAAGACAATGTGAAGCATAGGAAATTTTGGTAAAACATGGAATCTTTGTTTCCTAGGCCAGTTATCTAAAATGCGAAGAAAAGAAAACCTCCTGCAATGTGAATTCTTTTCCTCATAGAAAGCCACTTAAGGTAACCTGGGAGTTAAATCTAATAAAAATAGAGCTTGGATGGGGCGGTTCCTGTGCCTCAAAGGAGTAGGGCGCCAGCCTCATATGCTGGAGGTGGTGGGTTCAAACCCAGCCCTAGCCAGAAACTGCAAAAAAAATAAAAAATAAAAAATAAAGCTTGGATGTAATCAGGCACAGGAGGAGTGTCTCCAGGATTCTGAGTGTTATACTATATTACAGAAGAGTGTAAACAAGGAAACTAGTGCCTACAGCAGGGGAAGACATGGTTCTTAGAAACAGTGTAAGAAATTTCCTGGTTACACAGAAAAATCCAGACACATCAAGAAAAGGCAAAAGCACATAATAAAGTTGTACTGGAGGAAATATTGTTTTAAGATAAATAAATATCTTTGTGCCAGGCCATAACAGCAGTGCTGGAAGCAGAGAAAAACATTGTAGGAGTTGAAGACAAGGTTGAAGAAGAAGGTCATCACCCCGGCACAGCAGAAATGTACACCTTTTCAAGTGTAGAATGGAGAGCTAAAAACTGAAACTGGGAAAATTGGGTAGATCTCAGGAAGAAATGTGGCAGGAGGAGAAGCTTTACAGATTTCAGAACCACACATCAAAACCCCTAGCAAATCAATATTTTAAGAAAAACTTGCTGTTCTAACACAGGGAAGCAAAAATTTAAGTTCTGTATGAGTATGTTTTAACATCTGAAAAGATCCACACACAATATCCCTCCAATTTCAGTCAATCTGATCACACAGAAAAAATTTTTTTCCTTTTATTTTTATTTTTTTAACAAGTGAACAGTTTCTTAAGAATTAAACAAAGGTATGATGTGATACAGTACAAGCAAGTATTATACCTCAAGATAGGTATAATAGTACTACTCACACAAAAAAATTCACCTCAAAAAAAATCACAAGACAAAAGAGAAAGCAATTTCACTGTTATAAAATAAGATATTTCATGCAAAATATTAACTCTGCACCCCCAAAGCCCAACCTCCCAACAAACAAAAAACTATCTGGGAATACTGCTATGCTAACATATTAAGCACAGTATAATCACTCATAGGAAAAACAGTAATTAAGCAATGAATTAAATTAAATAACAATATCCCTCCAATTTTAGCCAATCTGATCACACAGAAAATTTTTTACCAATTTTCTTTTCATAAACCTTAGCAGTAACTTAGTCTGACCATTATGGCATGCTTGGACTTTCTGCTTTGTCATATACTTCTCTTTCTTAAATAACCAATACATAATCATTTTACCCTAGGACACAAAATTCTTTTTCATACAGAATTGTCTTTCTCAGCTCTAGAAGTTTAATCACACACATCAGTTACAATGTTAACTGTTAGAAACTGTAATTTTCAGTAAAAACCTAAGATGTAAGCAATGGTTAACCGTCAATCACATACCAACAATCCATGGCACACATTTTACAATGTCTAGGGACACTGACTTTGACAGTTCAGGAATTTTTTTTAAGATAACCAGCTGCAAGAGTGAAGGGGAAGGAGAAAGTGAAGGATAAAGCAGAGGTGGCAAAAAAGTTGCAGAAGACAGGTGAGGTTGCAGACAGGGTGGCTAGAGGAAAAGAGGTCTTTCAAAATATTTTAACAGCTTTGGTTTCAGTCATACAAGTGCTATTCTCTCTTCCTATTTTATTAAGGAAATTCATTCATTTCATTTCTCACTCAATTTGGAATTACTTTCTCTAAGACAGGCCACTTAGGCCGGAGGTGGTGGCTTATGCCTGTAATCCTAGCACTCTGGGATGCTGAGGCCGGTAAATTGCCTGAGCTCAGAGTTTGAGACCAGCCTGAGCCAGAGGGCCACCCCGGCTCCAAAAATAGCTGAGCATTGTGGTAGGTGTCTGTGGTCCTAGGTACTTGGGAGGCTGAGGCAAGAGAATCACTTGAGCCCAATAGTTTGAGGTTGCTGTGAGCTATGACATCACAGCACTCTACTGAGTGTGAGAAAGTGAGACTCTGTCTTAAAAAAAAAAAAAGACAGGCCCCTTGATTTCTCTTAGAACTTTCAAAGTGCCAATTGAAAAAAAGGTTTGCTGTTGTCTTTGGGAAGTTATGTATTTTCTTTGTTGTAACTGTGGCTGTGGCTGCAGATAGGCAAGTTTGGAATTTCAAAGGAACCCCATTTTGCCAACAAAGTTTAATATTATCCTGTCCAAAGATCTAGCCAATGGTAACTGCCTGCTCATAAAGCCAGCCAGAGTGCCAGAAGGTGGCTGATGAGCAGGGAAAAACTTAAAACATGGGTTTATGTGATGCACTGCCTGGACCGTTCCAGTGCTCTTAGCATGAGCATCCTGGCAAAACTTTATGGACTGTCTGAAGGCCTCTTCTAACCCAGGCTGACTGGGAGGGTCCCCTCCAGGCTCTTGATGGAGAAGGTTGACTGGAAGCCCCGCCACTTCCAAATCCAAGGCTAACAGGGAAGACTCAGAAAGAGAGAACTAGCATGGAAGCCCCCACCCCCACCCCAAAGCCCAGGGCTGAAAGGAAGGGTTCAGATGAAGAGAACCTATGGGGGAAAGAATCAAGTCCCCAAGACCTTCCCCCAAATCTGAAGGTCTGAATTTGAGAACACTTGTCTTAGCCACTAGGCCCGGTCCCTATTCCCCAAAAGACAAGGAAGCTCAAGTGTCTCTTGCAAGTACCAATGTGTTGGTTCAGGACTGGGAGGAGAGTGGGAGATTAATTCAAATCCTGTTTCTGACACCAAGAATGTGAACAAAAGGTCTTTGAAGAAGACTCTTGAGGAAAGAGACTTTATTCCAGTGAACAGTTTGCAATCAGGCGAGACAGCCTTCCACATAAAAGGAAGCTGTGTTCCAAAGAGAGAAAAAGGAGGATTTGGGTTTTACCAAGTTCCCACCTAGGTTTCCAGTCAGGTTTATGCAGATGGCGGCTTCAAACTTGCTTAGTTCTGATTTGTCCACTCAGCTGAACCCTGATTGGTTGATATTGCTGAGCTCTGAAAGCCCCCAAAGTAGACAAAGGTATGGATTGGGGGGATCTCAGAGTAGGTGTGTGACCCCACCCCCGTCAGCAATGCCACCTGGCTCTATTTAAAATTTAATTTCAGTTAGCCACTTGGGATCCATCTTGAAGGACTGACTCTTAGGTTAACGTTTGTTCATAGAGGTGATGTCATGGTGTGGCCAATGATTTGGACTTTGGAATCAGATTTGTTGCAGCTAGTGAACTCTGTCCCTCACCAGCCCTGTGACCGAGTGCCAGTCCTTAGCCTCCCTGAACCTCAGTTTCCCCCACTGTGAGAGGGGCATCCCCAGAACTGCCTCCCTCCCACCCCCCACCCCCGCTCCCAGCCTGTTGTGAGCACGTGGTTTTCAGCGGAGGCAGCGGCAGGGGGGAGAACAACCTTGAAGCAGCAACAGCAGCAGCCCTGGCAGGCTGTTTGATCTGATTACCCCACGCAGCTGAGCTCTCCCACGAGCACAGATAGTAAGTGTGAATTTGGGCAGAGGCCAATCACTGGGATGGTTAGCACTGGAGAGTGGCCTTGGAAGCCCCCACACGGCTTCCCATCGTGCAGAGAAGTAACTGAGGAAAAGGAGCCGGTGACTCCCCAACTCCCGGCAGACTAGGAGCGTCTCCCCTGTCACCCACAGTGACGGGTTCAGATACTGAAATCGGTTACTTACGGAAAACTGCTACTTAATCAGGTGGTTTCTCCCTTCTCTTATTTTTCATAAAGCTTATTATGTTTCATTTTAAAGTAATATTTACCATAGAAAACAGAAAGATGTTGAAAAATGAAAAATTTTAAAACACACATTCCCACCATGAAAAATAATGTTTATTAATATTTGGATATATTTTTTTCCAGTCTTAAAAAAGTTCTATGCAACAGCTTTTGATAAAGATAATTGTAATTAGTATTACATGTGAGTAACATAAATTTGTCTCATTTTTATTTGGCATCATGGCAAATAAATTCGTTGCCATGAATTCTTGATAAGCATAATTTGTAGTGGCTGTGAACACCCCATAGAGCTGTTTCTCTCTACACACTTTGGAGCCCTTTGTGGCTCAGCCATCTCCCCAAGGTATAGGGCAGCTTTGTCTCCTCCTTGTCACCTCCTTAGCCACCAGGGCCTGTTCCCAGCAGGGGATAGTGGCACCCTGGGACTTAGGGTCTGAGGACAAGCTCTGTCTTCAGAAGGCTTGGGTGCCAGGTCACACTAACTTCTCACAGGAACAGGGGAGCCCTTAACCTCCAAGCCTTTGCTCCTCTTTGAGACAAGGATAACTGGACTCGCCTCGTGTGGCAACTAGGAGTGAGGTGCTGGCTCTGAGCTACTGTGTGAATTGCCCAATGTTGTCCTTTATTGAATTCATCAGATGCCAGCAACAGGAACTCCAGATTAACAAAATTTACACCATAGAGGGAATTTATTCCTTAAGAGCTTCGAAGTCTAGATGCAATAGCCCAGTGGGTCCCAGAGCTGGAAGGATGTGGCCACAGACCTTGGGACCTCTGTCCCAGACTTCCCTGCCTTCAGTGTCCACGTCCTGGGCCAGATTCTCTCCAGGATTCCCCAGACCTTGAAACCAAGGGAGAGGGCACATCGTCCTGAATGCTTCTGAGCCTGTACCTTCCTGCCCTGTGGGCTCCTCACCCGAGAGTGGTGAGGGCTAGTACCCCCCAAAAGGGCAGAGTGCTTTCACCAGAAGAGGGACAGATTGAAGGAGGAGCAAACAGCAGATGTCCACCTTGTGGACCGGCATTCCTCCCACTGCAGCTGGTGGGAGCTTGTCAGAGCTGGGGGGGCCACACACTCCCACACGGTTTAGTCTCCACACCCCATGACAGCCATGGGCTCGCTGTTGTTGGGTCAGAGTCCTCCCTGGTCATTGTCCTCAGCCTCCTCTCACGCTGCCTGCACAGGGAAGCAGTCCGAACTCTTCCTTTATCCTGTGCAATGGAACCACACCCCCAGGAGCTCCCTCCCCGTGACTGACCGTGAACAGGGAGGAAGCCTGACTTTCAGTGACCTCACCAGGTGACTCAGTACTCCCCGTTGGGCCCAGGTGGAGGGCCCCACTGAGCTTCTATAGGCCCCAATGTTTACAGGTGAGAAAGCAGAGCTGATGCTGCCTGGGAGAGCCAGGCTGGGCTGGGCCGGGGCCAGGCACAGGGACAGGCTATGGTCCAGGAGCCCAGAAGTCACTGTTTGCAACCAGCACTCTCAGCACCAGCTTTGTTCACGTGGGAGGTAAGGTGTGCAGAAAGTGCGCCTCCCACCAGCTCCCACACCCCACTGATGGGGAGAATTGGGCTCTCAGACAGATCAGTCCTGCTGTGTCTCCGCAGGTGGCATCCTGCTATCTGCACTTGTGTTTGTACTTGGTCCCTGCCCTGAAGGCTCACAATCCACTGATATGGGGTCAGGCCAAACAGTGCAGCCAGGGTGTGTGCATGGCAAGGCAGTGAGAGAGAAACAGGGCTCACTACCCTTGGGAGCTGAGGGCCACAGACGGACCAGGAGGGCAGGACCCAGGGAGCCTAGGACCTTTCCATAAACATGAGGAGGTCACGGACATAAGTAAAGAGGGAGGAGACTAGGGGGCCCAAGATGCAAGACTGAGACAAGGAGCTCTCTCCCAGAGGTAAGGGTGGGTTGGGTGAGGGGACAGGACACTGGGCAGGGCACATGAGCCCTGGGGTATGCTTGTATTGTGGGCAACCTAGAAAAGATGCTCAGGATACTTCCTCATTAGAGCTTGCAGGGACTGCCCCTGCTATGAACAAGGTGCAAAGATTCAAGAAGAGGACAGAGAAAGAGCACCTCTGACCAGGGAGGGCCACGAGAGCCTTAAGGAAGCCTGCCTTCGAGGTGTGTGTGTGTGTGTGTTGCGACCAAGCCAGCACTGGGGCTTGGGCTCCCAGGGAAGAGGGATGGAACTCACAGGCTGGAACTAGGACTCCAGCTTCTCTCATGTGCACATAGATGGGAGGTTTCAGGAAGCACTGGGGGGCAAATGCCTGGGACTCCTCCTAGAAGCTATATGTACTATTCTAGATATAGAGCCACCCAGGTTCCAGGGCCTCTCATAGAGAAAAGCGGGGATAGCTTAGGACGGGGCAGAAGACTATGAGAGAAGCACTGCCGAATTTAGAAGAAAGGAACAATCGTACTAATGGTGAGCATTCCTGAGGGCTGAGTCCAATTCACTCCTCACAACAGCCCTGTGAAGTAAGCACTGCACAGAGAGGCTAAGTGACTTGCCTAACAATACACAGTAGAAAGTTCACAGTGCTGGGATAGAATAAGAGGATACCCACCCCCTACCCCCATTGGATCATGAAGTCCAATGCCTTCATTACACAGGTAGGAAATCCAGCTCTCACTGGGAATACACCCCTTCAAGGTCACCGACCTACAGTCCTGGGCATTGAGTTCATTCTCCAGAACTGGGGCTGTGGGTCGGGGTGTGGGTCAAGGCAGTCATGCCTCATTGCATCCTTGGGTTAGGCCTGAGTTGGCCAGAGCAGAGAAATGGATTGGCAAGGCTCTCAGAGCTCCAGAAATTTGTTTGGACTGTTGAGGATAAGGAAGGCCTCAGGGAGTCCTCAGGGCCCAGGACTTGGGGACTCTACAGCTGTTAACATGCCATTCTCCCTGGAGTAGCAGCCTTCCTCAATAGAGGCCAGGGCAGTGTTGCTGTGAGGGAAAAGGGGCCCAAATTGAGGGAAATGGAGCATAAGGAATGAGCTCGAATATCATAGAGGACAACATCTAGAAGTGCTCAAACCCACTAACTTTAGTTAGGCAAAGAACTTTTTGGAAAAAGTTTTCCATCAAGTCATTATTTGTAAAAGATGAAACTTAGAGAGATCCTCAACAGTTGACAACAGCAACAGGTTTAAATAACTCCTTGTTGCCCTCATAGCCATTCAAGAGATAGTGAAGAAGAACCCCACTCGACATGGAACAACACATCTTGTGAAAGGTAGGATACTAAAGGGACATCACAATTTTTCTAATAAAAACATGTATATGGAATATTTTAAAAAAGGAGAAAATTCAGAAAAATTTAAATAGTGGTATGGAATGAAAGTTGAATTAAACATTTTATTTGCCCTAGTAGAATTAAAACCCAGTAAATTATTATTGGGAGAGTATAATATAAAGATTAACAAGCAGTTTCAAAACAAGCATCGGGGCAGAAAGACACGGTTTGTTTCCCTGTTTGCTCGGCAATGTTGAGATGGGAGGACTCACTGGGTCCCCAGCCCAGCACACCGCTAAGGTCATTAACACCGAGGTTTACTGTGTGTTGAGTGACACTGGCAGGATCCAGAGGTGGGCTGGGAACCCTGCTGCCCCGCAGTGGCTGACTGTCATGCAGGAGTGGCAGTGAGCTGGCACACCCAAGGACCAGGAGAAGGATGACTGTGATAAACACCCCTGCTGGTGGAGGGTATGGTCTCAGCCCAGGTGGGTGGAGCGCAGGTAGGGCCAGGCTGAAGCACCGCCCCCAGGGAGGAGATATATGGGGAAGTGGAAAGGCGAGGGGTGTGGAGTGAGGCCTGCTGGGGTGTCTCCTTTTCCTGCCATAGCAGCAAGTGATCTCCACAGGGTGACACTGGGAGCTGGAATGGGAAAGCCATGCCTTGAGGAAGTCACTTATGGATGATAATGGAAGCCCCATTCCTGTTTTCCAGGCACTGTCCCCAGCACTGGTGGGGTGACAGGTAAAATGTACAGCAGCTGGGGTCCTGGGAGGCATGGGGTACCCTGACGCTTGGTGCCTTCCCTTGCCACACTGCATTTCCTCAGGTAGGGGCTGGAGGGCAAAGTCTGCCTTGGGTACCGAGGGGAAGAAGGGGGTGCAAGGGAGAATGGCACCTAGTAGGTGCTGCAGAAACCCATGCTGGAGTGGGCAAGAATGGGGGGTTCTTGGAGGTGGATGTAGTGAGGACACCCAGCCTGTGCTCAGACCTTCATTGGGGGTAACTCACCAGGACAGGAGAGGTGCGGGCAGTGGGGGCTGCATCTCTGGAAAGAGGTAGGGAGGGATTTCGAAGAGGGTGGGGATGGGAGAGAAACTCACCCACTAGGGTGGGTTTCTGATCCCTGAAGGGTCATCCTGTGGGTGGGTGTTAGATGTGGCCTGCCCACATGCAGTGGCTAAGTCCCTTTGAGCAAGAGTACCCCAGGAGCTTAGATTCTATACTCCATCTTTATGGGTTTGAATCCTGGCTCCACCACCTACTAGCTATGTAGCCTGACCAAGTTATTTTAACCTCTCTGTGCCTCAGTTTCTCCAAACAAAATGGCATAATAAAAATAATCTCTCTTATTGGGTCTTTTTGAGGATTAAATGAATGAATGTTATACCAGACTGTTAGCACTATCAAATAAAAATACAAAATAGTGGTCAGGGTGGCCTACAGGGGAGCAGGCTGCCCCACTGGTGACAATGACAAAGTGGTGGAGCTCTTGGCTGTAAATACGCCCTCTGACTTGGGGAGAGGCAGTCATGGAGGAATTGCTCCCCCATACTTGTTGGGGGTGACACACAAGGAGCCGAGCAGCCTGTGTGATCACACTCAGATATCGAAAATGCCAAGGGACCCTTCATCAGCTCCTGCAAGAGTGGGCAGTGTGGCCCAACAGTCCATGGCCAGCCACCAGTGAGAATAGACAGGGCCAAGACCTGAAGACAACGAGGGGTCTCCAGGGAAAGAAAGGAGTGGGGTTTCGACAGAGAGTGACGGCCTGGAGGTCTAGGAGCAATGAGGCCTTCCCCAACCACTGGGGTCTTTTTGGAATTCATTTCAGCCTAATCCCATTTAATAAATATTTTTAAGCAACAGGATATGCTAGGCCAAATAGGGGATATAAAGAAAATTAACACAGAACCTTTGTCTTCAAGGAGCTCCCAGCTGAGCTGGAAGAAGAGACTGAGAGTGTAGTTTACTGACTTTTACAGACATTGATACCACCAAGCACCACAGTGACAGCAGCTGCCCAGCACCAGGGCCCGGGTGTGCACCAGGCTCTCCGTGCACGATCTCCCATGCACTCTAGAACAGCACATCTCAAAGAGAAGGCAGCGAGGAGCCAATCGGTTAAGCAAGTTCTCTGAGGCAAACAGCTGATGTGAACGGTAGTCCACATCTTTGATTGCAAGGTCTGTGCCCTGAGCCACCACACATATTGTCCCAACTGTAACCTGTGACAAACACAGGAACACAGTGTGTGTTAGGGAAGAGCCCCGAGCCTCCATTTATTCATCAATGAGAATAATGACCTCCAGTTTCCTGAGTGATGAGAGATAATGTGTGTGATGAGACCATACCACTCCCTAAGACATGATTCCACTATTGTTATGGGGCCCTGAACAGACAGTGACACAGGCCACCCTGTGAGGGGCAGAAGCTGAACATCATGGAGCAGTGCAGGGAGGGGACAGTATGAGCAAAAGCCCAGAGATTGGAATGAATGTGCAACTGCTCCAGCAGGGGACCTAGGAAGGCTGGGGACATTCAGGCAAGAGGAGTTGGGGAGGGGCTCAGCCCCCATCTTTCCCCTCCCCTCCACAATCTTGGGAAAGTTGTTGATGGTTTGCTTGCACCTTTTTCATTCTACTGCCCCCTCAACCTGCACAGTCTGGCCTCTGCCCACATCACCACACTTGCAACCACTCTTGCTAAGTTCCTCAGTGCCATGGTCACCAGCCCAGTTACTACTGCTTCCAGCAGCAAGGTGGTGCTCCTGCCCTGCTCCTGGAAACATCACCCCTGGACCGAGTTCCCTCCACTCTGGCCCCATCCCCTGGGGGATTCCTGATATTGCCATCACCTATCCCAGACATATTTCTCATCAGCACCTTCTCCCTGGGAGACTCATCTCTTCTTAATGTTTAACCACCTTCTCCAGGGGGGATCCCCAAGCCATACCCTTAGCCTAGTGTTCCCCCTAAGTGCTGGACCTGCACACCCACCTGCCTCCTGAACATCTTTACTTGGGTGTACTCTGTGCATTTTGAACTCAAGATGAGCCCAGGGGGCCTCCCTGGCTTTTCACAATGTTGCTCCTTCTGGGTCCCCTCTGCCAGGAGTGGGCATCACCACTGCAGGCTGCCCAAGCCAGATCCCAGGAGTCATCACTAACATCTGCCTTGACGTTTCTAGAGCCACTCTCTCCTCATTCTGTCCTCCCACCACCCACTGTGGCAGTACTGGCCTTTGCCATGGCTCCTGGGATTCCTCCCTCCGACTGCCCCATTCCACTCTTCACCTGGCTGCTGAAGAGGCCCATGTGAGATGCAAATCTGTCCAGGGCGCCCCCATCCAGAAGCCTTGGCTCACTACTGTGCTGAGGATAAAACCTCTTTGCCTCACACACACCCGTTACTCTTGATCTTGTGCTCCACTGGTAGAAGCCATAGAGCAGGTTTACTCTCCTCACCCAATTCGCTCAATCGTTCCAATCCTTTGGGCTCAGGCTTGCCAATCCCCTCTCCCAGGAAGTCTTCTTGCTGCCCAGGGTGGGTTAAGGCCCCTGCTCTGTATGTGCATGGCAGCTGTGCACAGTAGCTTTCTCCCCGCATCAGTGATGCTTTCCCTTCCCGCTCCCCACCCCGAGACTATCAGGAGATGTTCTTGTGCTTTGCGTTTTGGTTTTGTTCAGGGCCAGGAAATATTTGTTGAAGGATGCAAAGACTGGGAGGCAGACTCTGAGGGTGCTCTTCTAAGGAAACAGGTTTTTCTTTGTGTAGACACTAAAAGTTGAAGGCACAATATCATTCCTCTCCTTTTCTGTAACAGAATTCCAGTCTTGTTCAGGGGTAGCCGTGGTACTAACCATACATTTTAGTGCCCAGTATAGGCCAACAAGACTTAAGGAAAAGCAGCTGTGCATGCAAGGGGGCGATTTGCTCCCCTGGTGTGAGCATGGTCCCTTCCTGTTTCCTGTTTTCCACTTCTTTCCAGGAATTAGGAGAGGAGGACGGAGGTGGAGCAGCCACCTTGTGACAATGAGCCAGCCATGGGATAGGAGTTACACACTAAGGAATTCTGAAGGGCCCAAGGCCATGACCCCTAATCTGCCCACTAGCAGACTTCTCATTATGAGAAACACATAAATCACATTTAAGTCATTTTGGTTGGCTCTCCATTACATTTAGCAGAACTCCACCTAGTAAAGGTCAATGAATGCAGATAAGCATCTGTGAACATTTCTGAATAGGCCTTTCCTTCAGAGAGGATGCTGATACTGACAGCTGGCAGAGGGCCAGGTAAATGGAGCAAGATGAGGTGAGGGCTGGACAGGATGATCCTCCCCGGGATCCTACCAGGGCATCATAGGAAGTCTTCAGAGTTTCAGGAAGAAGCTCCAGCCATCGTGGCCCACATGTTTCTGTGAGCTTGGTCTAGACATTCCCTGGTTCAATTTGTGACTGGGGCTGCTCAGCTAAACTTCTAATGACACAAAGTGCTTTGGAGGCAGGGTCCAGCTCCACCACTCACTGGCTGTGTGGCTCTCAGACTAGCCTCTTTGTCAAGTCCAGACTGTAACAGTACCTGTAACTGTAGGGCTGATGTTGGGGTTATATGGAACCATGCATGGGGTGCTCAGGAGAGGGCCTGGCATAATACTCCATGTGCCCAGCACATGCTGAGTGGTCCGCAGTGGTAGCTGTCCTTGTGTTCCATGTTCTCCAGCTGCTGACCCTGGAGTACATGCCTGCTCTGGGTCCTGGGCTGCTGCAGGGCTCTGCAAAGCCCATCTGGACGCACCTCACTCTACGGGTGAGTAAAGTGGCTAGAGGCTGTCCACCCCTTCAGCAGCTTTGGAATGCTGCTGTGTCCAGGGTCCTTGGATCACATGTGGATAGAAGAAGCACATGGACACAGGCCAGGCCAGACCAGGCCCAGAAAGGCATCAGGCCTTGGGTGGAAATAAGAAGCCCATGTGGCCATCCACACTGTGGGCCTTGTCTTAGCCAAAGCTCCCTGGGTAATGAGGGCACCTTTTTGTCGGAGTGGGGTGGGCTGGAAGAGGTTGACGCTGCAGGGGACTACAGGAAATAGGGGGCTGGAAAAATGCCTCCAGAACTACATTCTTTATGCAGCTGCTTTTGGCAGAACCATCCTATCCTTTCCTTCAAAAACCTCACCTTCTTTCTATTCTCTGCACTGGGAATCCTGGTGGTAAATACCTTAGGGGAAAAAGTAAACCCGCTGTTCATTCCAGCCCTGAGAAGGAGGTCAGTGGGGTGCGTCCCATTTGTCCACGGCCCCCCCTCTCCCCCACAGCACTCCAGGCCAGACACAGCTGACACTTGACAGCGCCTGCAGTTTACCTTGGCACCGGTCCAGAGAGTTCGGGCCCAGCCTGGGGCGGCCCCCACCTCTCCACCTTGCTACCCGCCCCTTCTCCAGCGCAAAGAGCAGTTTAAATATAAATCAGTCCTCAGCACAAACAGAACCTCGGCGAGTCTCAGAGCCATCACCGGAACTGAGGGCCCAGGTTTGCGGCGGCGAGTGCAAACAAGCAGAGACCGGCTCCGTAAATCTCCCGAGCGCGTCGGGAGGGGTGCCGGGGCTCACCCCCGCTACAGAACCCCCAGCTCCCTTCCACCTCCTGGCCCCCGTCGGCCCCTCCAGCGCCCTGTCGGACCCCCTCCAACATCCCCCACCCCAGATCTGGACCCTAGTCCCGCCAGCTGTGCCCCAGTCCCCTCTAATCACCCACCCACCGGTCCCCATCGCGTTCACCCTCACTTCGCCAGCCTCCAGCCCCCTCCAACTATCACCTCCCCTCCTCGGGCCCGCCCCCTCTCCCCACCTCCTCCGCTTCACAGCCGGTGGGACCTCCTCCTGGAGCGTCGAGCCTCGCGGGTCCCGCGCCGTCACACCTGTCGGAGGGGGTGGCAGCGGCGACTGGGGGCGGGGGCTCGCAGCGCCTTTGACACGGGAGGAAAAGAGGGAGGAGGGAGAGCGCGTTTCATCATCGGCAACTGCCGCGGCCACTTATAAAAACTTCTGGGCGCGCACTCTCTCGCTCAGTCTCCGCGCCGCGCTCGCCTAGCACCGGTCCGGCCGGACCAGCCCGAGGCGCCCGAGACCCTGCTCGCCGGACCCCGCCGCGAGGACCCCCACCCGCCTCCATGGGGCTCCTGCCCAAGCCCGGCGCGCCCCAGGGCAGCAGCGCCTCTTCCGGCCGAGCCAGCAGCTGTCCCCGCTCCGTCTTCCGCAACATTAAGGTGAGCGGAGTCCGCGAAGCCGTCCGGGCACCTTGGGCTGGGCGCCCGCGTCTGTCCGCCCGAGCCCGGGAGGCGCAGGCTGCGCGGCAAGCCCGTGCTGGGCGTGTGCGCGCCTGTGTTTGCGCGCTCACGGGCCCTCGTCAGGGTGCGAAACAGGACAGTGAAATACCTGCTAAACTGGGGCAACGCAGTTTGGAGCGTTCGGCCATACTCGGCTAGGGGATTATCCTGTTCTTGAAAAAGAACGTCTGGAGTAACACGTTCTCAGTCTCCTGCGGGCAGTTGTTTCGTTAATGGGATCAGCTTTGGATCTGGCGACTTCTGAGGGACAGGCTGTGTCCCTCAGAGATGGGGGAGGTCAGAGTCCATCCCTTTCTGGGGTGGGTAGCACAAGGGATGATCCGCTTTCCCGGGCTGTCTTCTCCCGCCAGCGCGGGGGGCTCTGCTCCTTGGCTGCGCTGCTGCGGGCGGTGTAGACGGTGCCTTCAGAGGACAGCTTCCCGAAGCTGACAACCAACCCTCATGCTCCCTTCGGTTTGGGGGGTGGGGATGGGGCTGGAAATGGCCGCAGGAAAGCATCAGGCCCTCGCGGTTTGTTCAGTGACGTCTAAGCAGGTGCTTGATGCCTGGCAATGAAGGGGGCAGGTGAAGACGATACAGGGTGTTGGCAGCGCTTAGATTGAGAGCACCTTCTTACCCAGGGGTCGGAAATTCTTTCACTCCCCCACAGGTCTGGAATGGTTGAATCCACACTCAGGCAGATGCCTCCTGAGAGGACATACCCGCTGTGGCAAGAATGCGGGAGGCCACAGAGAAGGCGGCAGTGCCCCAGGGTAGGGAGGATGGTGCAGAGAGCTTGTTATCCACAATGTACAGATGGGACTGGGTAAAGCCTCCAGCCTTGCGATTAAAATGTAGCCAGATCATGACTACGTGTGGGGCTCTGTAAGAGAGGAAAGGGGTCTCTGTGGATTGTAATACGAGCACTTTAGAAGGCGATCTGGAGGTCAAAGTGGATCCCACCTGCATACTCAGATGGTTACCAGTGCAGCTGGGATCCCCCCTCCTGCTCTCCCTCCACACTGCAATAAATAAAGGCTGAATTGACTTCACAGTTGACTATGAATAAGAAACAGAAATTTGGGGATAGTTTAAAATAGTCCTCAAATCTCATCTTTGGCCAGACCTTGATGGAACACGGTGTGCAGTTTTGGTTCCACCATTTAAAAGGGTTTTAGAGAAGTTTCAGCAGAGAATTGTGGAAGTTTTGATATTTTAAAATTAGGAATTGGAAGGAAAGGGTGGGGGCAAGAGTTGGGTGGTCCAAAAAAAGGGGCCTCAACAAGAGCCCAGGTGGGGGCAGTCTCCCTCCATTTTCACCAAGAAGGGCAGAAGGGATGGTTGTCCCAGACCAGATTCCTGGCTGGGAAGGTAATGCTGGATGAGATTGATCTATTCAGACTTGCCATGTGTCCCTAAAACTGATGTGTATGGTTGCAGTGTCTTTGACGATCTGTAACAATAAGATAATTTCTCATATGTCAACAATTTACCCACATGGGCCTAAAGCCTGGGCTCAGGCCAGTTGGCCTCCTAAAGGAGTTAAGCAGTTGAGAAACTTTCTTGAATCTAAAAACCAAATTCTAAGTTATTGCCTTGTTTGATTCATAATAACTGTAAGACTGGAGTTTGGAGATACCTTCACTTAGGTTCACTTATCAGCCTGAAACCAGGTGCAAGGTTGGATATCTTCAGCAAATCTGAAATCTGATATTCCATTAATTAAACTCAAGCCTTTCCCTCCGGGGGCAGTAACTGAGGACTTTGCTATTTGAAGGGAGATTTCATACTCCAGTGAGAGGGTGGGTGGCTGCTCTTGAAACATGTGTGACATGAGTGAGAACAGGGGACACCTAACCTGGGATTCTGTCATTTTTCTAGGTTCCTTGTTGCTGAGACAGACTAACAATTGGTTTTGTGGACATTCCTGCAAAAACCATGTGGTTTAAGGGTAGGGGATAAGGCCAGAGGACTCAGATCCATGTCCCATGCTAGTCACTTAATAACTGGGTGACATAGGGAAGCATTTTTCATTTTTCTTGGACATCAGGATCCTTATCTGAAAAAGTCAATAGTATGACCAAGTCCCACCTTGTGGGGCTCCATAATGATTGCGTGGAATGAGATATGGGAAAAGGGCTTTGTAAACCATTCTGTGCTCTCCAGGATGGGTACCAATTTGAGATCAGTTCAGGCTTCAGCAAACAGAACTACACATTCAAACATCATTTAGGAACTATTGTTCCATGAAGCATAGTTATTAGTTAAGGAAAAGTACAGCTAAAAATAATCATAACATCCAAAATGACAGTAATAGTAGCTAATTGAGCTGTGTGAGTGTACCAGGATCTATGGAAATATTTGATCCACATTTAATCCTTGTCACAACTCTCTGTCAAGTGGATACCATTATTGTCCCCATTGATGATGAGGAAGACAAGGCATTGTGAGGATAGTTCCTTGTGTTTGAACTTACAACCAGAAAGGTGGGGTGTAGCGGAACCAGGTATCTGAGACCCTAACTACTGTGCAACGTGCACCATCAACATTGCTGCTCAACTCTGGCTTGGCAGGTGGGGATACCAGCTCCTGTCCTTGTGCTTGTTCCTTGCTTCCTTCAGACCCTGATGACAGACACATCCCAGCTGTGACCAATGGGAGCCATGGTGGCTACAGGATGTGCTCCCCATGCTAACAGCCTCCTACCCTTTCACTCTTCATAACTCTCTTCCACTCGAGCCTGGCCACTCTCGGGTGAAGTTTATGTATCTTCTCCCATGAGAGTAGATACAGTCTCATTTAATCAGGAGACAGTCTCAGTTGCCTCTGGCTTATAGGATTATTAAAAAGCAGAGATCTGCTCAATAATCACTGCTCAGCATTCAGTGTCCAGAATGCTAAATTAAAACCAGGTTCATTTAGTGAGTAGGGGGCGGGGTGTTGATGGGAGAGAGCCTTTGAGCAACTTATCCTGGCAGTCTCACAGAGATCTGTTTCTCCTTAAAATGAAACTTTCTTTTGGGGCCAAGCTGAGGTTATCTTATAGAAGTGGTTGATGGGTAACTGCTGCCCAGATTTCAGGAAATTACACGCACAGGGCCCCAGCGTAGGGAGGTAATGTATATCACACCAGCGGGGGAACATTCCAGTGGGGCTGGAGTTTGGGGAGGAACTGTGGGAAGAAAGGAAAGGCAAACCTCACAGCTCAGCTGGAGTGGCCTCAGTGACCTCTGACCCAGGAGGAGCAACAGTGAGAGAGAAGATCTTTGTCCTGGCCTGTTTCCATAACTTCCTGAGGGTTCTGACCCCTCACTTATGGGGAGGTAACTTGTGTTTAATTTCTCAGTTTCCAGAGCAAAGTGCTATATCTCAGCAACTTGATTTATGCTCAGGAAAACATGCTCAGTAGAATCCTCTGGGCCACAGAATTCCCCAAGGAATAAGACATGCCCATTCCTCCGTAGGGGTAGTGTTTCTCTGCCATTTAGGATAGTAGTATTCTGTTCTTGGGCATCTGCCTTCTGAGAGGCCCCTCTTGCCCTGCTAGTAGGGAGGGCTTGGGTGGTATCAGATGGGACCGATCACTTAGACCTTCTTCGAAATGATGTGCAAAGCACCTCCTAGCTTTCATTTTCTCTCTGGTGATGCTGACACAGAGCAAGTGGAAGAATGGCTTATGTTTCACAATATGGATAGCTTATTTCATCTCTTTCTTTTTGTGACAACGACTACTTTTTTGTTCCGTTTTAGAGATCCAGAAGTGATTTTGGGATGTTGGGATGAGAGCATGGCTTCCCTCGCCGTCTTATGCTCACTTGTGTGATGGGTCAGGGTGCATGAAGAAGAACGTAGGTGGTCCCCTGACCTTGCCCAATCCTCATGCTCCCTCTTCAGACTCCCTACCCGTCTTTTAACTCCTGTCCCTGGGCTTAGTCGGTCCCTGTTCTGAAGTTGTAAAATTCACTAATGTGCCCTTGACCATTCCATTCTGTTTCTGTTGAGCAATGGCATGAAGAAATAGCTGTGTGAATTTGCATTCCACAAGGTCAACACTGGTGGTCATCACTAGGGTACTTGGGGGGAAGGTCAGCGGAATTCCTAGTACTAGACAAAATGATTTGAGTTTTTTAAAATTTTATTATTTTATTTTTATTATTTTGGACTTGCTGAGGGTACAAAGAATTAGTTTACACTGATTTCAGTTGTTAGATAAAGTCCGTCTTATAATTGTGTCCCCCACCAAGAGGTGTGCCATACACCGTGGCCCTCCATCCCCCTCCCCCCACTTGCTCATTCCTCTACCCCAACCCCCTTGTATTAGCTCATCTACTGCCTTCATATTAGAATTGAGTACATTGGATTATTGATTCTCCATTCTTGTGATGCTTTACTAAGAAACATGTGTTCTACCTCAATCCAAAATTTTTGTAATTTTGAAGCAATTACAGATTCATAAGAAAACTCATGCTTAGAGGTCCTGTGCAGCCTTCACCCAGATTCTGCCAGTGGTTTCCATCTTACATAACTAGAGCATAGTATCCAAAGTAGGAAATTGACAGTGCTATCAAGTGTGTTTATAGTTCTGTGCCATTTATCACATGGGCAGATACGTGTAGCCACTGTCCCCGCCTCCCACTTCCAGGTACGGAACTATTCCATCACCACAAAGATTTCTCTTGTGCTAATCCCTTCCTGAGCACATCTCCTCCCTTGATGACAACCGTCTCTAATCCCTGGCAACCACAAATCTGTTCTCCATGCCTACTATTTTGCCATGTTGATAGTGTTACAGAAATGGAATCATACAATATGTGACCATTCGAGATTGGCTCTTTTCGTGCAGCATAATGCCTTCGAGAGCCATGTTGTTTGGTGTATCAGTAGTTTGTTCTTCTTTGTTGCTGAGTAGTATTCCATGGTCTGGATGTACTATAATGTGTTTAAATGTTCACTAATTGAAGGACATTTGGGGCTTTTTCCTCGTTCTGGATTATTACAAATAAATCTGCTATGAAAAATTGTGTACAGGTTTTTGTGTGGACACAAATTTTTATTTCTCTGAATTAACTGTGTTTAACCTAGGAAAGTGTTTGCTGGGTCATGTGCTATTTGTGTGTTGAGTCTTTTAAAGAAACTGCAAAATTCTTTTCCAGAGCTATCATACCAGTTTACCTTTTTATAGGCAATAAGTGAGAGATCCAGTTGCTCTGATACCTCGTCAGTTTTGTACTATCATTATTTTTATTTATTTATTTATTTGCAGTTTTTGGCCGGGGCTGGTTTGAACCCACCACCTCTGGTATATGGGGCCAGTACCCTACTCCTTTGAGCCACAGGCACCACCCTAGTCATTATTTTTTATTTCTACTATTCTAATAGAAGTATGTTAGTATCATTGCTGTCTTGCTTTTCAATTCCCCGACGGCTGTCATTCTGAACTTCTTTTTTTTTTTTATTGTTGGGGATTCATTGAGGGTACAAGAAACCATGTTACACTGGTTGCATTTGTTGCGATTCTGAACTTCTTTTCCTGTGTTCATTTGCCAGTTGTGTCCCTACTTCACTGAAACGTTGGTTCATATATTTTCTTCATTTTCTAATTGGACTCTTTTTTTTTTTTTTTTACTGTTGAGTTTTGAGAGTTCCTTAGATATGTTAGATACAAGTCCTTTATTGGCTAAGTGGTGTGAAAATATTTTTTTCTAGTCTATAGCTTCTTTTTTTCATCTTCTTAACAAGGTGCTTCATGGAGAAAAAGTTTAATTTTGATAAATTATAATTTATCAACTTTTAATTTTCGGGATTCTGCTTTTAGTGTCATGTTCTAAGAGTTCTTACCTTACTTCCTGAATGCTTTCTTCTGTATTTTCTTCTGAAAGTTTTCTAATTTTACATTTATTTATATTCCATTCTGAGTTAATTTTGATATAGGTGTGAGGTTTAGGACAATGTTGGGTTTTTTGCCTATGGCTATTCAATTGTTCGTGCACCATTTGTTGAAAAGACTATCCTTCTTCTGTTGACTTACCTTTGCACCTTTATCCAAAATCAGTGGTCATACTTGTATGCGTGTATTCTGTTCCATTGGTCTATGTGTATATCTCTCCGCTAATACCACTCTTCCTTGGTTACTGTAGCTATAGAATACATTTTTTCCCCCATTTCATGAGACCATCTATTTTATTTCCTTTAAACAAAATTTATTAGTAGTATTATTTTTATAGGTAAATATTATTTTTGATTGGCATAATTATATATAGTTTATGGCTTACAATGTAATATTTTGGTATATGCATACAATGTAGCCTGATTAAATCAAGGTAACTAACATACTATCACCTCATTTGCCTATCTTGGTTTTTGAGACAGAGTCTTGCTCTGTTATCTAGAGTACAATGGTGTCATTATAGCTCACTTCAACTCAAACTCCTGGGCTCAGGCAATCCTTCTGCTTCAGCTTCCTAAGTAGCTGGGACTACAGGTGTGTACCACCATGAGCAACTAATTTTTTCTCTTTTTTTGTAAGTATGGGGTCTTGCTCTTGCTCAGGCTGTTCTTAAACTCCTAAGCTTAAGCAATCCTCCCACCTCAGTCTTCCAGAGTGCTAATGTTATAGGCATGAACCATCATGCTGGCCCTAACTATCATTTTATAAGATGATATATTTGAAATTTATATACCTAATTATTTTGAAATATATAATACATGTTATTGACTGTAGATAGCCTGCTTGCAACAGATCTCAAAACCCATTCCTCCTGTTCATCTGACAGTTTGTACCCTTTTATCAACATCTCCTCCTTTCCTCCCTCACCACACCTGCAGCCTCTGTTAAGCATCTTTCTGCTTTTTCCTTCTGAGAGTTCAGCTTTTTTAAATTCCATATTTAAGTATCTTTCTGTGCCTGGCTTATTTCACCTAGGCATAATGCTCTCTAGACTAATCATCCATGTTGTTTCACATGACAGGTTTTCCCTCTTATATACTCCATTTTTCTTTATTCATCCATTGATGCACACTTAGATTGTTTCCATATGTTGCTATTGCAAATAATGTAGAAAAAGTCTTGGAGTCAGATAAAAGCTTGGCTTTATCCTGCAATGGTATGTGTTTATCTTATGGATACCAAATTTTATAACCCATCCAGTTTCACTTCTCCTTTGGCTTTTAGGAAGATTTAAGGACAGATTTAAACCTTGCTTTTGGTAACTGGATGGGACTTTAGGTTTTTATGTGCTTCAGCTTTACTTGTGGATTTAGCAGATTGGTACATCTTTTCCTTTGAACTTGAATTTTTTTTTTTTTTTGAGACAGAGCCTCAAGCTGTCACCCTGAATAGAGGGCTGTGGCATCACAGCTCACAGCAATCTCCAATTCCTGGGCTCAAGCGAGTCTCCTGCCTCCACCTCCCAAGTAGCTGGGACTACAGGCGCCCGCCACAA
>CAUYRH010099674.1:0-22122 GCA_963574655.1 Perodicticus potto | reverse complement strand
GCATCACAGCTCACAGCAACCTCCAACTCCTGGGCTCAAGCGAGTCTCCTGCCTCCGCCTCCCAAGTAGCTGGGACTACAGGCGCCCGCCACAACGCCCGGCCATTTTTTGGTTGCAGCTGTCATTGTTGTTTGGCGGGCCGGGCTGGATTCGAACCCGCCAGCTCAGGTATATGTGGCTGGCGCCTTAGCCCACTGAGCCACAGGCACCGAGCCAAATTTATTTATCTTTTTAAACATAACACGAGGAAGGTGTAAAAACTGGTGTAATAGCTCAATAGAATAAGTATTCCAGATTTGGGGAAGGATAAAGAGGGAGGTATCCAGAACCCTTCACCAGAATCCCCCCAACTTGATCACAGTGGATTAATGATGTGCTTTGTGGATATGGTTAGTCAGTGACACCAGCTTGATGGATCTTTCTTTCTGCACCAAATCCCATTGAGTTATCTGGTCCCCTTGGCTGACGAAGAACCATTAGGCGAGGAGCACTGGCATCATCCAGGGTAATGGAACCTGCATTTCTAACCTGCATTTCTAGTAAGCTCTGGGGCTTTCTTATCCTGACACAGGACCCCAGACCTGGTGGGGACAGGTGCTAGCCACAGGCCCTGGCTGCTCAGATGCTGTCTTTTGTCACTAAGCCTCAGTCACTGATCAGCTGGGCGATGTTCTCACCACCACCCCCATGAGATGAAAAGATGGGCCCAGAGTCCAGGGAACAGGAAGCCACTTCCCAGCCTGGGCCCTTCTCCTGCCTGGACTTATTTCCTGGAGCCCCAAGGCAAGATGCTCTGAGTCCCCACAGGCAGCTAAACATACAACAGAGTGTGGAGACCAAGTTCTGATGCTGCAGACAGCAGCTCCGAGTGTCTCCGAGGACCGCTCATTCCCTCAAGGAAGATGCAGGCGGTGGACAGCCAGCCCTACATTCTGGAACTCCCCCATGAGCTCTGTACCCTCCCTGATAACCAGGCCCATATATGCACACTGCCAGGGGTCGCTGTGACCAGGGATTGTGACGCTAAAGGGCCGGGGTTGGGAAAGAAAGGGCATGTGGCTCCCAGGGTAGCCCCACTATGGCCTGACACAGACCACAGCTTACTTTATACTTAGTTCTTTATACTCAAGAACAGCATCTATATCTCTAATGATGAAGAAAAATCAAAAGAAGATGACTTTGTAACCCACAAAAACTATAAGCATTCACACGCCAGTGTCTGTCCACAGCGCGGCTGGTCCCAGCTGGCTGCACATTACTGTTGCCTGTGGCTGTTCAGCATGAAGAGACATGTGGTCTAAAGGAGACCCATCCCTTCGCAGAGACTTCTGCTGATCACCCACCTGCTGGACACCATGCGGGCTCCTTTCAGGATGTCGCCACTTACCCGCATCCTCCCAACCATCGCCCAGGGTGGTTCGGACACAGGGCTGCACTGGTGGTCAGGCAAGACCTGGCCTTGCCTTAGGCCTATGTAGGGTTCTTGCCCAGGCCCAGCAGCAGCTCACACAGAATCTTGAGTGAGTGTGCATGGCATGTGTGAACATGGGAGATGGGCTCAGGCCGACACAATCCTCTAATCCAGGACAGAGCTGAGGCTGAGAGCAGAGGACTCTCGGGCACTCAACTGACTGGGGACAGAGCCCAGCCTGGGCCCTGGGGTCACTCTTGTCCTGGGCTTCCCCTCCTGTCCAGAAGCATCTGCAGTGCTCTGGGGCTGTCCCCCTGAGGGTGGGTCCCCGTGCAGCGGTGGGACTTCAGCAGCTGTGCCATTGCCATTGGAGAGTGACAACATGAGACAGGCTGGTGGGGGATGGAGGTGAGGAAGGGCCAGACAGGGCCCAGGGTGAGCAAGGGTCACATCCACAGCCCTACTATGTCCAGACAGGAACCACAGCTCAGACTGGGAGGGACCTGATGGTTTGGGGGCTTTCTTCCCAGTGCATATTTCACAGAAGACTCCCACAAGGGCTGGGCGTGGCCCCGAGTCCTCACCCAGGTGGAGCATTTCACACGGGCCTGGCAGCCTTTCCACTAGGGAGGTGTGAAGGGGGAGCAGGGAGGATTTCCAAAGTCTTCCCCTAGGACAAGACCAAACCCTAATACTAGACAGATGCCCCCTGCATTAGACCTCAGGAGAAGACAGCAGCCGCAGCATTCCACTTGGGGTTGGTGGGTGTAGTGTTGAGCCACCCTGAAAGTTGTCAACAAGGGGACAGTCACACATAGGTGCTTAGCTGCCCTCTGTAGGCGGCTCTGGGACAGAAGCCCTGCAGAGGCTGGGCACCATTCTGGGCCCTCCAGTGGGTGCTATCTGTCCTGCCTGCACCCAGAAGCACCAGTGAGCCAGGGAGCCCACTGCCATCCTGGTGCCACCTGGCCCATCAGAAATAGGGCCCACCTGGAACCCCACTAAAGGAGGAGCCGCCTCCCCTATGCCTGGCCTAGTGTGAGCCCTGCAGCCTGATGGCCTTGCCCACACTCTTGGGACACCATCACTGTGTATGAAGAGGCATGCTGGTGTCTGGTGGGAGTTAGGGCCAAGCTGACCCTGGGAATTAGGAAGTCACTGGGGTTGAGGTGAGCCAGGGGTCAGGCTAGAGGGGCCACTGCCCTGGGGCCTGGCCCTCTGTGCTCATCTGAGGGCCTCCTCCTTCTCTCCACTTCACCCCTTCCCTCTGCCTGCCCCTCCCAGGGTCCTAAGCCCAAACTAGACCTGTCCTGGGGACAATAGCTGGTGGTCCACAAGGTGAGGCCCCTGCCACTCTGACCAGAGTCGGGCTTCTTGCCTGGCAGGCCCTTGGCCCCATGCTCGGTGGCTACACACCGACAGGCCCTGCCCAGAAAAGGGTGTGTGGTCAGGGGGCCCAGCACTCACAAATCTCAGCTCCCTGGAACTCGCCTGCTGGGGGCCCCACCTGCACCCAGAGCACCTTTCCAGTCATGGCCACAGGGAGGGATCCAGACCCAGCACCCTGCCACATGGACTGGAGAAAGGCCGCCAGCCCCAGCCTGATCTGCTGGTGACAGACACCCATAATGTCCCTTAGGTCACCTGCACAATGTGGGCACAAGTTCCTGCAGGGCTCCTGGTGGCATCCTTCCCGTCGAGGTCGTTTCAAAAGAGCAAGGGGACGTGGCTGCTTGGAGAGGCAGGCCGACCCCAGCAGCCGGGCTCCAGGCACAGGTTTTCAGGCACTGCTCTGGGCTGGAAATGAACGTTTATTTTCACGGGTCCTCACTGCTGTAGAGTCCTCCAGCCGGGCCGGGCGGCGCGATCAATGCGCAGCTACAGCTGGTTGAAGGGGACCAAATCCATTGAACAGTTGATTTGGTTCCATTTTACCAGCTTTAGCAAAGCATTTGGCTCCCGGATCCAAGGAAGCAGCGACGTCAACGACGAAGGCGGCTCCAGCAGGCGGATGTCCGTCAGCGGCTTCAGCCCTGCCCTGCCCTGGCTGAAGGACTCCCTGAGCTCTGCAGGGGCGCGTGCAAGCCATACACAGAGAGACGCACTCAGACATACAGACAAGGTACACACAGGGACACACGTACAGACGCACACTCAGACACACTGACATGCGCGCACACACAGGCTCATGCTCAGGGCCCTCTTGCCCCCCAGCTCTCAGGTCAAGGACCTCCAGATGTTCAGGGAGGCTGAGCATACCCAGCAGTCCCTGCCTCTCACTGGCCCTTGAATTGTCCACATCCCTGGTCCCACCCAGAGCTGCCTACAGCAAAGACCATGGTCTTCACAGCCAAAGGGACAATGACACGTAGGCTTTGGGCCCTGGCTGACCATGGGCAGCCCCCTGCCCGACACTGGGCAGCTTTAGGTAGACAGGGCCAAGGCATTTCAGGGATGCCACCCTGCATGGCGGTAAGTGGACAGCCTGGACACCCACACTGCCCAACCCTCATGCAAGCCCTGAGCCCGGAGTCCCGAGCCCTGCCCTCCTCTCCCACATGTCCGGGGTTGGGGTGTGGCCAAGGCTGAGGCTGCATTTGCTCCCATCCCCCTCGGTGACTCAGAAGAATGAGCTCCTTTTTAGAAAATTAGTTTTCCTGCAACACCCATTCATCAGGGCAGTGACGTGGGGTAGAGAGTGACTTCAGTGGCACAGGGACAAGGCATTCTGTGCATGCCAGCTTCCCCTGGGTACAGGCACCTTGTCCGACACAGGGCAACTGTCCGGGGTCTCTGCTGCCACCCCTGGAGCTGTCCCGCCTGCCCCTTTCCTGTCTCTCTCTGTCCTCCATGCTGCACGGACAGAAGCCCAGAGGGGCTGGCAGCAAGGCCAGGCTACTCAGCAACGGAACACCCTCAGGGTCATGAGCCGGCTCCCCGGCCGTCCTGCTGAGCGCCCTCCCAGGGCACCACGCTGTGCTGCCACTTCCAACATGCGTCCCCAACAGAGACAGACAAGTGTTCAGGCCACTGGCCTTCCACAAATGCCTCTTTCCTTACTCAGAGAGCACAGGTTCCGGGCGTACTCCAGGTCTCCCAAGCCCTTTAGTGAAGATGGCACGAAGACCCTGGGGCAGCCTGTGTGGGCCCATCAGCACCGTGCTGAGCTTCTTCTCAGAGCAGAAGATGGGGCAGGCAGTGGAATTAGTGCGCGTTATCCAGCCTGGGCCTCCCTCCACTGCAGCAGGGACCAAGGAAGGGCACCTAGGGCCATCACCTGTGCTGTGCCCTCCCCAGTTCCAGTCTCCGGACACAACCAGCACCCCAGCACTGGCTGGGGAGCAGCTTTGCCTTACTGGGGACATGGTCACCACCTAGCCAGTGTGGACGCTCCCCTGTGACCCCAGGCGCGCTCTTTGGTTTCAGTCCAAAGCCTGGAGGAATTCCCCCCAAATTAACAGACCTGTACTCTCCTGCATGGAGCCAAACACTCCTCAGATGGGCCTTGTGGCTTCAGAGGACATTGTGGTTCACCTCTGGCCCACCCGCGTCCCTGCTCAAAGCCATTTGAGGTACAACGCAAAGGCAAGCACAAGGAGCCTGGGGCTGCGGGCCGGGGCTGTGAGTCCTGAGCCTCAGTGCTGTCTCTATCAGGAGCCGGCAGGTCCAGCACTGGGGATAAACACAGAAAACATAAACTAGGTCACTGTACCCACAGGACACCAGAGCTACAGGGTTGGCTGCAAAGTCCACCACGCTGTGGCCACATGTGGCATATGGCTGTTGCTGGCATTGTCTTCGTGAGCCACAGCCCACAGTGAGCCACCAGAACCCCAGGCACACTCTGAGCACCCGCTGCTATCATCCCCACCCAAAGCTCACAGAGGCCCATCCCACATTGCCCAGTCAGGAGGGCACAAAGGTTCAGGCCAACATCCTACATAGGGCCCAGTCCACGCATGCCCTCCAGAAACTGCTCCAAGGTGGTGGACAGGTGCCCAGACCCTTGTTCCCTTCCCGACGTCCCTTGCCCAGGGACGGGTCCTAGGAATTCTTTGCCAAATCAGTGACCAATGATGTTATTTGCAAATTTGAAATTAGCCCACACTGTTTTCCTGACACAAGCCGGGAGCCAGCCGCACTCACAACTCAGCCCATGGTGGGACAGACCCCTGAAGTCCAGGCAACTTCCATGCTGCCGTGGTCAATCATCTCAATTTGAGTGTTTCAGCTCAATGTGGCAGATATTTCTGTGACCGTTTCCCTCCCGTTTCCCAGGGGTCTCATCCACTGTCAGGGGGTTCCCGAGGCTCCCCAGCTTTTTTCTTTTCTCTTTGAGAAAGGCCAAATGCTAACATCCCATAAGCCCCAAAGTCTCCTCCATGGACCCAGGCCCAACTGCTCTCTGGAGCTTGCCCCCACCACCACATCCTCAGGCCTTGGCACGTTCCCCCCTAAACAGTTCTCAACCTCCCAAGCATAGGCTGTCATCCTGCCAAGCCCCATGTAGTCCCTCACCACACCGGCCATCCGCCTGCTCCTGGTCCTTCGAGTCGGGGGCTGGAAGGACACACCAAGGGGCTAAGAACTGAAGGACACTGAGGGCCTCTGGCCTGTGTGCAGGAAAGGCCAGGTCAACCAGACCAAGCTGGGGCCAGCACCCTCATGGTCTCTGCACCTAGTGAGCAGTGCCTACTTGCCCTGTTAGAAGGTGAGCTTGCCAAGGGAGGGACGGCTGCTGGCAGATGCCCTCGGCGTCCCGGGGCCTGCGCCAGGCCTGGCAGGGAACGGCCAAGTGCTTCTGGGGGAGTCACCATTGGCCAGCACCACAGGGCATGGCTAGAGCCAGAGGAGGGGCTGGAAAACCCACCCGGTGCCTCCCCTTCACTAGGGTCTACAGAGACTGGGCAGCAGCTACTATAGCTTGCGCATTTTACGAACCAAACAATTAAATAGGTTTTAAAACATCTGCTGATGGAGTCATCCCACACAGGGAAGTGCACTCAGCATTTTTAAGCATCAATTGATACAAGATGCAATTGCTGCCGAAAACACCAGCAGCCCTGTTAAAATCAATAGAAAATTAGATGCTGTGAAAATGCAGTATGTGTCCAATTAGTTATAATTGGAGCAAATAGTGATGTAGATAAAAACTTGAGCGGGATGTGTTCGAGAGCTCCACCAGCCAGGCCAGACCAGCGGCTGCCACCTCCTCCAGGAAGTCCTCCTGCATCTGGTAGGGGCACCCGAGACCCCGTGCTGGACCCTGGTGGGCAGGCAGCACCTCAGGCCCAGCATGCCCATGCTCTGTGCCCAACTCACTCTCACCAGGACTGGCCCATGTGCCCCAGCTGTCCCCAGCTCTGACCTCTGGCAGAGCACAGAGTGACCTTGAGCTCCGAGCACCACACACCAAGCTGGGGCTCCTGGGGCCTCCTCAGCACTTCCGAGCCTCAGCTTCTCCACATGGGAAGTGTGAGTGGTAGTGGCCACATCGGCCGGGTGACATGTGTGAGCATCAGCCCCATGTAGCCTACAGTTGCTGTCACTCCACAGCCCTGTCCCAGCTCATTGGGAAACCCCAACCACTTGTCCCTCAAGGCCACAGGGCCACACCTCACTGTTCCTGAGCCAAGGACGTCAGGGATGGTGGCCTCAGGGAAGGCAGAAACCACACAGACACCCTAGGCAATGGCATCACTCACTCCAGCACAGTGGACCCTATCACCAGCACCCAGTCCCACCTGCAGCCAAAGAAACGACCCTCAGTGACCGCGGAGTGTGCTGCCACACCCCACCACATCACCGCAGAGACTCAGGCAGCCAAGGAAGAGACAAGGGCAGCCCCCTTCCACCCCCACCTCAGTCACACGCCCCTGGTGGCAAGGACAGGGGAGCTCGTGCCCACGTCTGGCGCCCGTCCTGCCCTACCAGGACGTTGCCGACTTGTATTTGGATGCTTTTTGTATTTCTTACTATGAAGCTTTTAAAATTTAAACATCAATAGCCTAATATTTCCCCATGCAGCAACACTACCTATTAGCACTCAGATTCACCACTAAATTAATTTTTAATTCCAGATTTTGGTTAATTATTAAAATAGATAGCAAAGAATTATGGCAGCCCCGCAAGAGTGAGCAGCCCGGGCAACATGCTCTGCAGGAGCCTTGGGGGGCCGAGTGGGGGCCACAGACCCACAGGGTAGCCCCACAGAGACTGGGAAGGAAAAGGCAAAGGAAACCCCAGTCCCCCAAAATAGCTCAGTTCTTATAACACTGACTCAGGCAAATGCCAAACAAGGCCCCTCAACCCAAATCTGTAACTTTTCTATCTATTCAAAAAAAGAAATGTATTGTTTCTCAACACTGATAAAAGTTTAATACAGAATTGCCCAGGTTTTTAATAAACTTGTCAGCACAAGAGCAAGGCAAATGGATGGGACCCTTCCTAGAGATAAATTTTGCCTCAAATAGACCCAAAGAGCAGGGGCCGGGCAAGAGGGAGGCAGGGGGAGGGAGGGGACCCATGATTCTTTTGCTGTTCTTTGCAAAAATAGCAAGACAGATTTTTGTGTCTTATTATCTCAAAGATAGGGCTGGGGTAAAAGCTGGCTTAATTTGAAGCAAGCTGTTGACTGAGAACAGATCAGACAGCCCTGAGACCATGGGAGGACAAGGAGGGCAGGGACTTGTCACATGTCCTGTGATGAGGAAAAGCTGTGTCACCACAGGGTCCTGCTGGAGCCACCAGGGCACCTGCCCCACCCCCATGCCGGCTGCACCACAACCCCCTACAGAAATGGACCCTGCAGCTCCTGAACCCAGAGCTCCAGTGGCACCTCATGCAATAGCAGGGTACGGCGTGGCCAGCACAGCCTGGGACGCCGTGCAAGCCCACAGTGCGCGTCACTGTCTCAGTTCTGCCAGGGCACTCCCTGCTCACCCTCATGCAGACGCACGACAAGAAAGTGTCCCATCCGTCCTCAGGCTGGGGCGGCCCAATGTCAGAGGGCATTGGATGAGTCCTCTCCACCCAACATAAGGACAGCTGCTCCACAGGCCCTGGCAGGTGTTTGAAATTCCACCATTAGAGATTCACTTCTGAAGTTAAAGGTGCAGCGAAAGAGTTGCTCTGGGAGAGGCATGGCCATGGTGCCCCGCTGGCCATAATCCTCTGCAGAGTGCCGCTCTGCCCAGCACAGGGGTGGGGACAGCAGAGCCAGGCAATTTCCCCCACCTGCTCCCGGAGTTGGGATTCTTACTCTTCACATTTCTGGTGGGCAAAGGCCCTGCCATGCCCTCATGAAGGGACAACAGGAGGTCCCCTGTCCCTCCCAGACTTGCCACCCTCGAAAAGGCCCTTCAAGCGGGAACGCAGGGGCAGAGCTCAGAACCTCGCCTGTTGAGGTGGGGGCTGCAGCTGCTGGTACTGGGCACGTGGAGGGCAGGCAGGCCACTGGCACCACCTGAGTCATCTGGGCTCAGCCTCTCTGACAGGACAGCAGAGAACTGGGACTATTTATACCAGCTCTGGCAGGCAGGTGGCTAGCGAGGCACATGCACCTCAGCGCCATATCTGGTCATGACTGAGGGTGCGCTAGCCTGCCAGGGGAACAAGGGCCCACACAGTACATCTGTCCTGGGTGTCCTTCAACCTCAAAAAGTCTCCATAGGGCCCTCCTGTGACAGGTTTGGGGATAGCTGCCTTCTCCCCTCCCTGCTGTTAAAAATACTCTGGGTCATCGTGCCACTTGTCCCAGAAACAATCTTGCACTCACATGTGCACACACTCCTGCCTCTGCCCCGACCCCAAGGGGAGAGGACACCAGACTCTCAACCTCCAGGTCATTTGAGTGACCACCTCCTGGCCAGGGAACAGCCAGTGACCTCTGCACCCCACACTGTTGCAGTGGGTCCTTCTCTCCCTGGGGTGGACACAGGGAGCCAGGACGTCCAGGTGCCCAGCACCTCTGTCCCTCAGTGACACAGCGCTTCACGCAATCATAGTGGCTCACCTAGCGCCAGAAGCAGACCTGCCTGAGGACTTAGTTATGCCTCTGAAAATCCGGGTGAGCTGACCTGGTTCGAAAGCATCTTTTTGGTGACAACTCGTAGGAGACTGGCTCTGGGTCCCTCTATCTCAGGACCAGCTGCTGGGCTGCTGGCAGTGGCCTCTGATTCCTGCCCTTGAGATGCACAGCGCTGCACAGCCCTGCACTCTCCCGCCACACTGCAGTGGCAGCCCCTCTCCACATGATAGGATAGCCTCCCTGGAAGGTCTCCCAAACCCCAACCTCTGGCTGGCCTGGGCCTGGACCTCAGGAAGGCGCAGACGCATGAGTATCCGGGAGCCTGTGCTGTCTGCAGACCTCTTCCCTTCGAAAGTCATGCCTGCCCCCTCCCGGGCGTAATGTACCCAGGACACCAGGACAGAGCCTTCTGGGGGGCCAAGGATAGTGAATGAGGCCAGGGTCTGTCAGAAAGTCAGGGCCCCCACCCAAGCCCAACCACCCTGAGGTCAGTGCCCTGCGGGGGGATGTCAAAGGCCTGGAGCAGGTTGCAGACAGCGCGGAGATCTCTGCAAGCGGCCGTGCAGACTGGGCTGAGTCAGCACAAAGCCGCTCAGCCTGCCCGGGTACCCTTTATGCAACAGGGGCAGTGGTGCACATGCTGCGTGGCCACACCCCACAGACCCTGCCAGCCTCTCTCCACCACACTCTGCCCTGGAGCTGGCTCCAGTCACTCAGGTTCTCTCATTTTTAATTTAAGTCATTTTGGGGGGTGTGAGGAATTTGTAAGTCAAGAGAGGTTTACTTTGATTGACTCAGGCTATAGCAGCTAAAATATCCATCCTGTGGGTCAATCTAATCTTGCTTAATAGCAGTTTATTCTTCAATGCAACCTGTTCATGTGAGGCCAGAGTTCTAAAGGAGATTGGCAATGCACCCCTCTGGCAGCTCTTCACGGGGTCTACACCCACATTGAGATGTTTATGCAATAAAATGCTTTATTACACTTGACGAATGCATTATGAAACTCAAGTCACCACCACCCCCTCTTTAGAAGGGGGTGCTACAATTTACTGGGCCACCTGGCCACAAAAATAAAAGATAACTTGCCGTTCACACACACACAGCTGCAGGGCCACCCCCTCCCTATAGATTGTCCTCCTAAGCTCTACTCATGGTGGGTGGAAAGGCTGCCTAGAGCTGTCTAGACTTTGTGAGCCATGAAGGGGAGGACTCAGCTCATCTACTTCATTGCACTCACCAGCTCCATGGCCCTCAGAGCTGCTGCTTCCACTGCAAGACCTGGGCCCATTGCCCCACTGCCACGGAGCAGAGGTTCCCAGAGTGTCTGGGGAAACCTGGGAGCCCCCACACAGCACTGCAGGCTCCAGAGCATGAGGGACAGGGACACCGCCACCTCCTCTGCACCCCACAAACCCACCTGGGTGCCCCAGCTGACCAGCAAGTCCCAAGGGGGAGGCACGCCAGCCTCAACCCCACAGGCCACTTCCAAGGCCCCTTTCCCTCTGTGAATCTCTGGCACCTGTAGCAGCACAGCTGTGTGGCACCCCATCCTGGGAACTACAGACAGGGTGCGGTCAGCCGGCCGCTCCACTCCTTCAAATGGAGAGGCCTGAAGACCCCACAGAGGAAGGTGCTGGCCTGGGCTCCAGTGGAAAGCCAAGACCTGGAGCTGTGTGCACCAGAGACTCCAGGCCTTGAAGGGCCAGCGGGTCACACGTGCAGGGAGCAGGGCCCAG
This sequence comes from Perodicticus potto, assembly GCA_963574655.1. Taxonomy (NCBI): domain Eukaryota; kingdom Metazoa; phylum Chordata; class Mammalia; order Primates; family Lorisidae; genus Perodicticus; species Perodicticus potto. Next base: position 10,943 of record CAUYRH010099674.1, on the reverse strand, counting down.
GCTTCCATGGGGAGGTGTCTGAGGGACGCTCATTTTTAATTCAGCAGATCGAGAGACTAGAGATGATTTATAGCTGAGTGGGCCATGGCTTTCTCACTGTGAACTCTAGCTTTACTGCTCAGTCAAACCTAATTCCAAACACTAATGCTTTTATTTAAACACCACATCCTGCAATCAAGTGCTAATGTACGGCGGCCGCATCCAGGGGAACAGAGTGGTGTGTCTGCGGCCGCCGGCGGCCTCCGTGGCCATGCACCCAGCTTCTTCCCTCCCTGTGGCCGGAGCTGGAAGTGAATAGGGCAGAGATGACCTTCCGGGGGATGCTGGCCACTCACCCTTCTGGGTCCAGTGGCCCTAAGGAAGGCAGTGCCCAAAGACAACTCTGCCTGCCTGCTGCCACACCCAGAGGGCTGCACATAAGAGGGTGCAGCCTCCACGGAGGACTTGGGACCCAGGACCCCCAGTTGCAGAGGCCTCCTCACCCTCACTATAGTAGGCCCCAGACCTCCCAGCTGTTCAGGTGACCTGGCTGCCCCCTGACCCAAAACTTCCAGGAGCCAAAGGAGGGGGCCTGCCAGAGGCCAGGGTGGGAGGGCAGAGGCATACACCAGAAACAGCCCTGGGGCCTGGGGGCACCTAGACAGGGACACGGCCTCACTCTAGGCTGCAAATACCCTCCAGCTGACACCCTCCCACCGGACCAGCCCCTGCCAGTGCCCCCAGAAACCTCTGCCCCATATCAGGCCCTCAAGGGACCAGCACAGTGAGAAAGGGCTTCACAAGCCAGATCCAGAAGCTGTCCCCAACTCCTGGGACCTAAAAGATGTCCTCCCTGCCCCTGGTCTTGATGGGGACCTATCTGGGGAGAGCAGACGAGACTCAGGCCCTAGCAGGGGAGTGCCCTAGGTCATGTGTGCAGCTTTTGCCTAAATTTTGCCTGTGTTTAATTTTGCTTTGGGTTGGATTTGGTGGGAACAGAAAACTGTGTTGAGCTCTGGCTGGAGAGTCAGGTGGGGAGACAGGTAAAATCGAATTTCTCCCAGGCTCAGCCCCTGCTGTTCCTTTCTCAGGCATCTCCAGGCAGAGGAGTAGGGTCTCAGGTGCCAGGGGCCTGGCCCTGCAAGGGGACTGCAGACTGACCTGACCTTCCTAGGTCCTGTCAGCCTACATCACCCCTTGCCATCCAGCCAAGTGAAGCCAGAGGCTTCCTGTCAAAGGCCTCTTGCATGTGCTACTGAGCCAGCCCGCCACAGCCCCTGCCCTTCCAAAACTGCCCTTTCCCTGCCTCTGAGTGGCCTCTGCCATGGCCACATGGCTCCTTCTGCTGGCTCACAGCCTCTTCCAGGACAGCCATTGGTGGGACCCCCAGAGCCACCACCACTCTGAACTCCTAGACCAAGCCCCCCACACTCCTGGCCCCCACCAGCCAGCGGCCCCCATGCCCGCTAGGCCCCCGTGCTCTGCCGCAGTCAGCACACTGAATATTTAATGTCTGATGAGCACTTCCACCTGCTGACACAGGCAAAGTGACAGAACAATGCCGACAGGGACGTGGCTGTCCATCGACGCCCAGGCAGCCGCCCAGCCTTGCCCCACCACAGCCACCTGCCTATCTGCCGGCGCCAGAGGCCCCCGGTGGCCCCCACGGGTGTGGACCGCCCCCAGTGCGGCGAGAGAGGTCCCAACCTGAGATACATACTTCTTTACATTCCATAGCATAGCAGGTCCATATGGGCATATAAAGAAGTATGTTTCCCAAGCGGGTCATTCCATGGATCCAGGAATGGCCCCACTGCGAGGCCAGCCGGCTTGGGCATACAGAAGACAATCTGAAGGCCCTGACATACATGCCTGGCCACCCTCCCCACTCCTCTGCCTGCTGTACAGTTGGCACCTGGCTCCTTGCTGCCCTCTGATCCGGGCATGCACACACATGCAGTCCGCAGGGCAGAAGAGGCCCAGAAAGTGTCCAGCCTCACTCAACCCTGTCACTGCCCCTAGGAGTTCAGTTCCTTTCAGTAGAGCAAAACAAGCCTGACCCCAACCTGAGACAAGACGCACCAACCATGTCCCAGACTTGCAGAGATGCACCAAGGCTCAGCCACCTTTATCCTTCCTACCTGGCCCTTTGAATCCCCGTGTCCCAGCCAAGCACAGACAGGACCGAGCAGAGGGACAGCCCGGGGAGCAGCCCCTGCCTGTGGCCGTCCAGCTGGTACCCCACTTACAAGACTAACCACTATCTTCTCCAGGGAGCTGGACGACTCCTTGTTCCCAAGGCCAGACACAGAGCTCCGGACAGGGGGCCAGGGGGCCAAGAGACGCAGGGAGCAAACCAGGGGCTTACCTGACCAGCCGATGCTCTTCTGGATGGATCCTGGGTGAATTCTGCCTCCCAGGAGCGGGAGGCCCTGAGAAGAGGGCTCAGGGCCTCTCTCCACAGACACAACTGAGAGACAGTCCTCGGCAGTCTCCACATACCCCACGGAGGCTGGACCTCCAGCAAGGAGCTGCCAACCGATGCCCAGCTGGGCAAGGGAGCTCTTCCCCACCAGCTGCCTCCTCCTTGGCTCTCCGCACCCCTCCCTCCATCTCCCTTTCTCCCCTCTCCATGCCTGGAGTCACTGCCCTGAGCCACCTCTGCCCCTCCGTGGGTCCCGTGCTGCCCACCAGAGGGATGGCCGTACAGAGCTGGCGGCTCATATGGGCATACAGTAGTCCATGGGACCCTGTCACCCAGGGGGCTGGCCCCTCACCTGTCTCTTTGTGGCCTGCTGCCCAGCCTCCACCAACCCCTAATCAATACCGATTTACAGCCGAATGCAGGGGCCTCCTTCCTGTTAATGAATTTCCCTGTGCTCACCAGCTTCAAATGAGCCCGTTAAAGAAGGTTTAAGTAAACTTAGCAAGTGGCAAACCAAGCACTTTGGAATACTTGATTGTACTGGCATTTTTTCCATTACATTTTTAATTTCTTGGTGAGGAGTACGGGTCCCCTCTTCTCTAATAACTTCTATGACCAGCGTGTAATCAGGAATCTGAAAAATACAGAGAAAGAAGCTGAAGGGGACCAATAGGACCTCAAGGTTGGGTCCCCCAGGGGCAGAATGGGAAGCCACCTCCAGCTGCTGGGGCAGGAGGAGACCTGCAGGGGTTTGGACACCCCGTCATCAACCAGGGCGAGGCCACAGGCGAGGAGGTGAGATATGGAAGGAGGGTGGCACTGCGGGTGCCCATGGGGGAGCAAGCTGAGGGGGGCCCGGCTGGGCACAGAGGATTTGCTGAGCAGGTGGGCCTGGCTCAGCCCTTGCCCCTGTCACCACACTGACCCTGGTGTGCAGCTGGAGGGCAACCCCAGAACCTGAAAGGACTTCCAGTTCTCCTCATCAGAAAGATGAGGTCCAGGATAACCCTGTCACCACTCCCGTGGACAACCAGCCTGCTCCTGGCAGGGGACAGCCTGGAGAGTGGCGACTGTCACACCCACAGGGCAGGACAAGGTCTCTGCAGAGCCCACGGCATACGGAGGCCACAGCTCAGGTCCCCAGGTTATGCGGGCTGCATCCAGGTGTGGCTGAGCTGGAGCTTTACCTGGGGGGCTGTGCTCAGGGCTCCCAGAGGCACCCCCCACAGCAGAAGAAGCACCTAGCAGAGAGAAGCTGACATCCCCTTTCCATGTGGTCGTTTTCTACCATTTCCGTGAACCAAGGGTAAGAAAGGGCAACCCCCACTGCAGCCCCAGTTCCCGACCTCCCCAGCTGCGGGGTCAGCTGTTTGTCCTGCCCCCTCCTGGGGACCTCAGCAATGACGTCTCTGATGTTGAGGAGGAGGCTTCCTCCTCCCCCACCCCTGACAATGAGACTGCAGAGGCCGGAACCCTCCTTCCCCCGGGTTCCAGCCCCCTAGGCGTTTATAGGTGGGGCTGGGGGTCAGAGAGTTAGGGAAACACTGAGGACTCAAATGGCAGAAGAATCACCCCAGATCCAGCCAGAGCCCCCACAAGCTTCAGCCCATTCACAAGTGAATTGTTGTCACTTTACAAAAAGTTTCCCATCTTAATAGAAAAAGAGCGGCCACCACCTCCAGGCAGCCCCACCACAGAGCCAGCACCCTCAAGGCAGGCCCAGGGCTCTTCAGCCATGGCTGCTGACCCCCTCCCCTCCAGCCCCCAACCCCAGCACCACAGGAAGTCACATTACCACACAGGAACCCACGCAAACACACAGACCACCAGGACTGCTCCCCACAAGCCTCCCAGGCTCCGCCCACATGTGCACCCCCCCCATGAACACCTGGCGAGGCACCCTCTTGACCCCAATCCTGGGGCTGGGAGAGCCTCAGAAGTCCAGAGTCCCAGCCTTGTCAGGCCCCTACTGAAGGTCCCCCTGCCCCCACCAGCACCTCAGTAGTCAATGCTGCAAGTTCAAGGTAAGTTTACCATGTTTCCGGCTTTGTTGCAGAACGGCAGGTTAATCGTGTCCCCCACCCCCGCAACCCCCGCCCCGTCCACCGCGGACGTTCAGAGCTGCTTTCTCGCAAAATGCCCGCATGTCAAAGTTCGTGCATCCCAGCTGGACGCGCCCTCCCGCCCCGCTAGCTGCTGGCTCTGCAGTTTTCCAAATGTGGACGATGCCGCGAGCCAAGAGAAAACTCCAAAGCACCCCTGCCGGAGCCACGCGGCGCCAGCACCCACAGCACCCACCTCGCCAGCGGGCACACCCCCACCGCGGCGCAGGGCAAGTTTGCAGGGGCCGTCCCGAAGGCCGGGAAGCTGTGGCGGGCTGAGCAGCACTCACCGCGGAGCCGGGCGCCGGAGTCCCTCAAGCTGGGCTGGTGACAGCGGCGGCGGCAGCGGCGGCGGGCGCAGGGTCGCGGCTCCCCGGGAGATGCTGCAGCGGCGGCAGCGGCAGCCACCTCCTCCCGGAGCCAATCGCGAATGCAGGGTGGGGGCAGGCCGGAGCTCCCGATGCGTCCGCACTTGGGGGGGGCAGAGAGAGAAAGAAGACACCAGGCACCCCCTCTCCACACCCCGGCCCTTCCCCCAGGCCTCCTGCAGCAGCGCAGACTTAGCAGGGGGGAGATCTTGAGAGGGAGAAGAGAGGGGAGAGGGCGGGAGGAGGCGCTGGTGCAGAGTTGAGCAGAGGGCCCTGCACACCTTGCGCTTGGGCCTCTCTGCGGGAAGCTCCCGCGCGCCCCTCTGGGTCAGCACAAGGTAGAGAGCTGGAGGTCAGGGTGGAACAAAAGGCAAGGTCCCGAGGGTATGCGCGCTCACACGCGCACCGCCGGAGACACGGGCGGGGGAGGGGAGGGCAAGGCCTGACCCGAGGGCCAGGCGGGTGGGGCCCCCTCGGATCCTGAGTGGCTTCACCTTGGCAGCTCTTATATACCCCGACAAGCATCCCAGGCACGCGGCTCTGGCCCAGGCCCCTCGGCTGCGCTCCCCGACCATATTTAGTCAAGCAGGGGAAAAAATAGCCTGTCAGCTGGGCTGCGGCTGTCCTGGCCACCGGGAACGGGGTGGGGGCGCCCCTGCCATAGACGGTGGGTCCTGGGCCAGGCTGTCGTCCGACCCCTCCTGGTCCCTCCCTGACCGGCCTCCCACCGGCTGTCCCTGCCCGGCCATCTCTGGCTATTTTTAGCCCAGCCCAGGACAGAAGCGCCTCCTTGGTAGCAGCCTCTGAGGCCAGGCCAGCCTGTTCCTAGGGGTGCCCTGGAGAGACCTGGTGGCTCCCAGGGTGCAGGCCTGAGGGGTCTGCCTCCCTGCTCTTGGCCTCCAGTGGGCTGAGCCCCTCGTCCGCCAGGTTCCCATGATCTCTCCTCAGACTGTGCTCTTTTGCCCAGAATTGGGGCCCAGATCAGGTGGTGACAGTGCCACCTGGGTTTCCTGAAGCTCCTGAGCCAACCCAAGTCCTGACAGCTGCTGGTCACCTTGGAAGGCCCACAAGATTGATCCACTCACCAGCCCCCAGGGTGTATGTGACCAAGAGACCCCAAAGCCCCATGCTGGCTGTGCTCAGATGCTCCCACGCCCAGATGCCATGCCGGGACCATGGAACAGCTGCCCCTGGGCCATGTCCTCATAGGGCCTGGGAGTGGTGGACTGTCCCTCACATGCTATGTGATGCTGCCAAGGCCTTGCCTCCTGGCCAGACAGGGGCAGGGATGGGTACCCAGTGCAGCTTAGGGTGAGCTCACCTGCGTCTAAGCCCATGGGACACCTTTAAGAAATGCACTTCCACCCCCGACCAGCCCAGGAAGTGAGGTGGGTCACACTTTCAGGCTTACGGCTAACTCCCTCCATGGGACGTCTACCACCACCACCACCAGCCCAGGAAGTGAGGTGGGTCACACTTTCAGGCTCACATCTCACTCCCTCCGTGGGGACAAGGTCTCAGGTGGCCTCTCGGGAGGCACAGGGGACAGAGGAAGCCCAAACCCTGAGCAGCGGCCACCATGAAGGTGAACAGACGCTCAGTGTCTTCTGGCCCTGGACAGCAGGAAGGCCACACTCTGGAGGCTTCTTGGGAGACAGTCAGGCCCTGTTCCCAGCCCAGGATTCTGCTGAGTGTCCCCAACTGGCCCTGAGGGAAGTCCAAGTGCTTTTCTGGACACCAAAGAGCCATCTGACTTCCCCACTGACAGGAGGAGAGTGTCCGGTGCAAGGGACAGTGCCTGAGATCCTGCAAGGCACCCTCCCCACCCTTGTCTTCCTGGTCCAGGCATCCCCGAGGGAGGGTCACGACAGCCAGGGCTTCCCCGCTGGCCTGCAGGCAAGGTCAGCGCAGAAATCCCGGGCCCAGGAGCTCTTGTGAGGGATGCAGATGTTCTGGGCGAGGAGGGTACAGAGCAGGCTCGGCCGCCCAGCTCCTCAGACAGGGCGGGGGCACAGGGCTGCTGTGGGTGGCCAGTGCCTGTGGGTCCCCAGGGTCCCTATGGCAAAGTCAGGGGACAGGGCACACCAGCACCAAAAGCATGTAGATCAAGTGTGCTCTAGCAAGTTCTGTGTGGACTCTGAGCCCCGGCAGGAAGTTTTATTTTCCCCACATTGCTGAAGCTGACCTGCCCAAAGTCCTGCACTAGCAGCGAGCAGAGCTGGACAGTGACACAGCCGTTCTGGTCCCTGTTATGTCCCAGAGCTGCCCTTGCCTGTGGCCTGACAGCTGCCCCAGGCCTGCCCCATCACTACTTGAAAGGGGGAGCAGCAGGTGATACCTCATGTGTGAGGTTTAATCATGAATGACAGAGCCACGGCCAGCACCCCCTGAGCTCAAGGCAAGCATGACCAGTCACCCACCAGGACACCCCAGCAGGGCTCCTTGTGCAGGACCCGCACTCAGCCCACTCCTGCCCATGTGGGGCACTCTGGAGCAGGGCAACCTCCACAGTGTCCCAGCAGCCATCACCAGCAATGTGCCACTGCAGACCTGAATCTTCTCCTTGATTGGTCCCAAGAACCCCATGGCTGGGGTGGCCTCACGGGTCAGAGGTCAGAGGAAGCCTGGGGGCCCTGAGCAGGCTGGCAGAACCCCCATAGCCCCCTGCCCTGCAGAGAATGGCTGCTGCCAGTTGAGCCATAGGGAGGCCATGCTGCCTGCTCCATTCTGCCTGTCCCTCCAGAGCTGGCCCACAAGAGTCCCCTGGAGCAGATGTGGTTCCAAGGGAAAGAGGGGTGTCAGGTGGCCTAGCCCCTGGGAGCAGGGTAGGGTAGGAAGAAGGAGACTTCACAGACACATTTGCAGGTGAGACCGAGGTGTGGAAAGGTCAATGACACCTGCCCAGCATGGAGCCAGCAAGTGGCGAAAGGCTCACCCCTGTCCCCAGCTCCCAACGCCCATGCCCCCATCTGGAGCCCAACAGGCCAGAGGCAGGAAGCTGAAGGAAGGAGGGGTGGGCCTTGCCCTATGAGGCATGGGGCAGGAGGGCCTGGAAAAGTGAGGACTCGCAAAACCCGAGGGCCTCCTGGGAGAGGCTAGAGGACCAGCTTTCTGGAAGGCTGGTGGGGGTGGAGAGAAGCCTCTGGAACTCCTGTAAGTGGAGGTGGTGTGGCTGGGCCACCAGGCATCCGCCCGCGAGGGGACTGACTGCATGGCCCAGGCTGGAGGAGGGCGGGGCAAAGAGAACAGTGGTTTCCTGGAAGCCTAGGATGGTAATGGAGCCCCCGCATAGGCCCCGGGGAGCAGGCGGCCATCGGAGAGCATTTCCTGAAGCTCCATCCCTGGGCACAGGCAGGTCCGGAGCCACAGGGTCACACACCCTGTCTGGGGGCAGTACAGGAAGGAGCCCCCAGCCCTGGGTTCCAGTTTCCTCCCTCAGAGGGGGCCTGAAGCACCACCCAGTTGAAAGGATTGTCCTCCGAATGCCACAAACGGGCATCTTCACACCGAGCCTTATCCTCCCACTCTGTCAGTCAGGAGTCTCCTAGTGAAGTTCAGCCAGCGTGAGGGTCCCACGCCCCTGATGCCTGGGGGGTGGGCACCCTGTGATGGGGAGGGGCTCTGTCATCCCGCAGCCACCCAGGATGGGCTGGGGGAGGCCAGCACCCACAGCCACCCTGCTGCATCAGCCCCTGGCACTGTGGTATCCCAGCAAAGTGGGGTCTGAGAAGGAGGAAGCAGAGCCTCAGTTTCCCCATCTATACAGGGGACCATGGCACCTCCTCCCAGGGAACGGGCTGATCTGGGACATGTGGAGCTATCTGAGTACCTTAGGGTCATTTTGCCACTTGTTTATGGAGCTCGAAGATCTGAATGAATGAACAAGTGAACAGATGAACAAATGAATGAATGACTTGATCCAAATGATCAAACAGTCCATCAACCACTAGACAGCTGGAGCAAGCCAGCATGCAGTGGGGACAGGGGACTCTGGCTGGAACAATGCTACTGTGTATTTGGACTTGGGGGTGAGGCAAGTGCCCTTGGAGGGTCAAGCCACCGTGAGAGGATGGGGACACCTCCACCAGGATGCCTGGCCTCCAGGACTCTGACCCATGCCTGGGAAACTCTGGTTGCCTACGATAATAAGGCGAAGCACCCAGGAGCCAAGATGCTTCACTGAGAGAGCTCTCAAGGTTTCTCAGGGCCAGCATCATCCCCTACAAGGAAGGGGAAAAGAGGCCCCCACAAGGGACAACTGTGGACAAGGTGGCCTCACTTGGTGAGTTTGCACTGACACTCCTTCCCTGGAAGTCCACTAATCTTTAGCTCCCAGCACAGGGTTGAAACTGAGCAGGCTACCTCCTTGGAACTGACTGCAATCGTATAGGGTCAGTGAAACCATCAGTGTTTGGGGGTCTCAAGCAGGGTGGGTATCTCTCCTGCCCCGGGGAGCAGGGCATTGCTCTTGGCAACCCCAACCCTGCTTCCTGGCCATGCATGGAGCCCCCTACCCCTGACTACCAAGTTTCTGAAGACTGCCAGTCTTCTCCACAGGGGAAGACCTGCAGTTGCTCAAAAAATTAAAGTGTGAAAACTAGAAATTCCACTCCTAGATAGCTGAGATCTGGCAATTAAGTTCTCAAACTTGCCACCATGTGCTTATGTTGGCAGCACTGTCTCACCTTGGTAGGTCGGTGTCTCACAGCTGGGCCCATGCAGATGCGGGGCGGTGCCTCGCTCAGTGGCTTCATCATCGCTGTCACGTGTTTGTGTGCCGTAGGGAGACTGCCCAGGCACAAAAAAACATGGAGTTTCCTGTTAAACTTCACAAGAGTGGACGTGAAATCAGGGATATGTTAGTCCAAGTTTATGGGGATAATGCCATGAAGAAAACAGCAGCATACAGAGAGATTAAACATTTTCTGAGGGGAGAGAAAGCATCGCTAATGAAGAGAGGTCAGGGTGGCCAGTAACAAGCAGAACTGACAAAAACATCACAAAAAATCTGTCGAATGGTGTGTCAGAATCATCAGCTGAGTGTGATGAAGTGTAGTAGACCAAGTAAACATGGACAGAGAAACGGGAGATTCTTAACTGAGAATCTGGGCATGAGGAAAGCGTGTGCAAAAATTGTCCAGAGGGAGCTCACAAATGTAAAAAAGCAAAGGAGAGTCAGAGTTTGTCAAGACCTTTTGGGGAGGTGAGACAATGTTTTAGGCCATGTTATCACTGGTGATGAAACACAGGTGTCCCAATACGACCCTGAAACAAAGCATCGAAGTACATAATGGAAGTTGGCCAATTCATGACCAAAATGTTCCCCCAGTCCAAATCAAGAGTTGAAATGACATTACTAATCTTTTTTGGTATCAGGGAGATTATTCACTACAAATGTGTACCAACTGGAAGAACAGTACCCAAGTTTACTATTTGGAAGTGTTAAAGAGTCTGCATAAAAAAGATGAAAACAACTTGAACTTTTTGATAGCAACTCATGACTCCTGCATCACAACAATGCACCAGCTCACACAGCACCATCTGTGACAGAGATTTTAGCCAGTAAACAAATAACTGTGTTGGAAAACCCTCCTTACTCACCTGATCTGGTTTCCAATGATCTTTTCTTTACCTGAAGATGAAATATTGAAAGGAAGACATTTTGATGACATTCAGGGCATAAAGGATAATATGATTGCAGCTCTGATGGCTATTCCAGAAAAAAAATTCCAAAATTGCTTTGCAAGGTGAACTAGGCGTTGGCATCAGTGCCTAGCTCCCCAAGGGGAGTACTTCAAAGGTGACTATAGGGATATTGAGGAATGAGGCATGTAGAACTTTTTCTAGGGTGAGTTCATGAACTCAAGTGTCAGATGTCATATGCCCAAATTAAAAAGAAGTATTCAAGCAAACACTCATGCACAAGTGTTTGTAGCAGCGTTGTTCACAATAACCAAAGGTGGAAACAGCCCAGCTGTCTGAAAAGTGCCGCATCACAAGCAGAGCACAGTGTGTTGTGTCCTGCCGTGAAATGTTACCTGGCCATAACAAAGCCCTGCCATGCACCAC
>CAUYRH010099672.1:0-10673 GCA_963574655.1 Perodicticus potto | reverse complement strand
TGATGTCTAAGAATTCATCAGGTGCACAGACTGGAGCAAATCATAATCTTCAGATCCAGACAGTTTTAACATGGGTCTTTTAGATATATTTATTAATGTATTTGGTTGTTTGTTATAGTGAACACTAATGGACTTTTTTTTTTATAGATTTATATTATTTCAGATCATACAAATATTGCTGGATCCAGTTCACAAAAGATCCTTTTTTTTTTTTTTTTGTAGAGACAGAGTCTCACTTTATCACCCTCGGTAGAGTGCCGTGGCATCACACAGCTCACAGCAACCTCCAACTTCTGGGCTTAGGCGATTCTCTTGCCTCAGCCTCCCAAGTAGCTGTGACTGTGGGTGCCCGCCACAAGGCCCGGCTATTTTTTTGTTTTGCAGTTTGGCCGAGGCTGGGTTTGAACACGCCATCTTTAGGTATATGGGGCTGGTACCCTACTCACTGAGCCACAGGTGCCGCCCCACAAAAGATACATTTTAAAATTATAACACTCTGTAGGAATTCATGTCTGTTGATATCTCATGTTTTACCTTATATTTACATAAAATTTTAAAGTCATTTAGTTTCAGAAAAGAGTTACAAATTTATGCATGGCATCAAAGAATCAAAATATACCATGAATTCATGATTTTACATTCTTTTATCACTTCATCAACTCAGAGAAAAGCACAAAGCTACACTATTTAAAATAGGTGACGTTTCCCAGGCTTCTAAATCATTTTTTTTGTATTTTTTAGAACAAGGATTAATAAATAATATTTTTTTTTAGCAGAAAATTGGGTGGTTAATTTTAACCTCTCCTTTTTAGAACTAGAGATTTCCTTGTAGAAAATGTTGAATTATTATTCTTCCCCTTTCTTTGAATGCTCAAGTTCTCAATTCAGTCTGTTCCTTGGCTTATGAACTATTGTTTTTTTTTGAGACAGAGTCTCACTCAGGCACTCTGCAACCTCAACCTCCTGGGCTCTAGCAATCCCCTTGCCTCAGCCTCCAGAGTAGCTGAGACTACAGGTACCTGCCACAACACCCAGTTAGTTTTTCTATTTTTAGTAGAGATGGGGTCTAGCTCTTGCTCAGGCTGCTCTCAAGTTTCTGAGCTCAGGAGATCCACCCACGTAGGCCTCTCAGAGTGCTGGGATTACAAGTGTGAGCCATCGTGCCCAGCCATGAATTATTCTTATTATACCAAAGTTAAATTACTGTTTTGAAGTTTAGGTATATAAGTAAAAAAATCATTGGTTTTAAAATAGTTTAAAACTGGCCAGGCGAGGTGGCTCATGCCTGTAATCCTAGCACACTAGGAGGCCGAGGCTGGTGGATTGCTTGAGCTCATGAGTTTGAAACCTGAGCAAAAGCGAGACTCTCATTGTTGTGGTTAAATATATTGTGATTATTCACACAATACATCACTGTAGGGCAATGAGAATTGAGGGTCTACAGCTTCAGGCATTATTATGGATAGCTTATTCACAGCAGAAATGATTAATGTTAGCAATAAGTGAATGGCCTATTTAGGGAGGTGAAAGAGAATAGCTGCCAGCCTAGACTTCTAGAACAACAGAAATCCCTCAGAATTGGAGGGGAAAAAGAGACTTTTCAGGCAATGAAATACTGTATTTGTCACCCATAAATGAGTACCAAAAGAAAAAAAACATTTAACCAAAAGAAGACAATCCCTGTGGGGGGAAGAAAAAAATGTAGGAAGAAATGAAAAACAATAGGGAAAAGGGTTGGCATCATAGCTCATAGCAACCTCAGATTCTTGGGCTCAAGTGATCCTTTTGCCTCAGCCTCCCAAGTAGCTGGGACTACAGGCGTCCACTACAATACCTGGCTAATTTTAGAGACAGAGTCTCTTTCTTGCTCAGAGTGGTCTCGAACTTCTTCAAGCAATCCACCCACCTCCCAGAGTGTTAGGATTACAGGGATGAGCCTTCACACCTGGCCCAAAGATAGGAATTTTCAATGATAATTTTATCATTAATGAATTAATAAAACATACCAGCACATCATACCCCATGATTGCTTTATTGTACACAGCTATGATTTCATAAAAAAAAAAACCATTACCATGGGCTCACTATATATTTGATCAGATTCTCAAAATACTTTTGAAAATTGTACTTTGCAATAAAGTTAAAAATGACAGAGTTCATATATATGTACACACAATTAGATGTTCATGAGATAATACTATATTTATAAAATTTCAAGGGAAATATGAACACAAGATTTTGGCCATTGGTTACTTCAGATGAGGGAGAAGGGAAAACAGGATGGGGTACACTATAGAAACAGACATGGCTTATCAATTCTCTAATTTTCCAGGAGGATATTGATTTCATAGCTTTTAAAAAAATAAAGTCTGTTAAATTTTATTTAAATTGGGTTTTGGAAATTTATCAGTGGTGTGCTGGTATAGGTTTAACAATCAACTCTCTCAAAGACAATAGCTGATGTGTAGCATTCGTCAGTTTCTCTGGTGTAAATACTGACACTGTAGCTTTGATGTGAGTTTTGTGTTTGGCAAAATCAAGTTGTGCTGACTTTGGAAAGGAGGATTAGGGCAGGAGTATGATTCTTGCCAGATACTAATTAGGGGGTGAGGTTCGTCTAATATTGCCTTGTGTTTTCTAGGACCAAAATTACAGGAATCTGTATTTCTTCCTTAGCTCCAACCTGGAGGAAAATCAGAGACTTACATAGGGTGAGAAGAAACTGTTTACTTCCCTGTGTACGCCTACAACACTAACTGAATTGTGATGTTGGTGTCAGCGCACCACATCCTGTGCATTTTTCAGTTTTTCTCAGCTCCTGCCTCCAGTGTAGCAGAGGTGTTTTCATGTTTCCCACATTCATCACTTACTATGTCTTGGTAAGCCCTGTCCTGAACATCCGGCCTTTTTCCGTGTGGGCTGGAAGTGGGAGCCCATGGAAAGCTGAGTTCCACAGACCATTGGAGCCCAGGCTAGGCTGATCTCAGAGACAATGCAAAGTTATTGGAAGGCTGAGATTCACATGGAGATGGATTATCAGTAGTGAGGTCTTCTTTCCAGGGTTTCATCAGGACCAGAAGATCTTGACATGAGTGGGTATGTCCCTGCTACCATCCCACCCTAGGGTTTCTTCTCTGGCTGAACCCTAAGCATTCTCCCAGGAAGCAAGGGTGGGGTGCAGAGACATGAACTAATGCAGATGACTTAGGCAGGACTTTGCAGTGGAGTCTCCTGGAAACAGCAAGACAAGAAGACCTTTGGGCATTCTGGACTCAAATTCTGTGGACATTTCCCTTTCCCTGAGCCAGGTCAGGGATAGCCTCTGAGGACCAGGATTTTTACTTGAGTGCTCCAGTCTGCCCACAGGGTCCAAACCAGAGATCATTATGGTGATGATGTATTCAGGAGGACTAGTCAGCAATGGAGTGGCCATGCTGAGATATTTTTTTAAATATTTGGATTATTCTGATGCAAACACCTCTTTTAATAACATTTCACATTGCATCTCTTTTCATTTTATTTATGCAGCTGTTGTTTTTCCACTTGACATTCGATTGATACTTAATTTACAAAAATTTTGCATGTATCTGATCTATTAAGAGAATCATTAGTCAGCACTTGTGCAACACTCTAAGTAACATTTTTGTTTGTTGGTCTAGCTACTCAGGGACTTTTTAAGGAGCTTGGTTCTTATGTTCTTCCACAGTAATTTGCTGAGTGTTTTGGCTGCTGTGCTCTGTCCTATTGCTTCATGGCTATAAGATGGCTGCTGAAGCTCCAGCGGTCATGTCAGCATGCTAGAGCTGCCAGTGAGGCTCAGGAGTAAAGGAAGGCAAAGGCCTCCTTATGAAATGCTCTATTACTAAGAGAGAATTCTGACTCTCAGAATCTTGATGTGTTCTGCTTTAAGTGTCATTGGCAATACTTGGCCGTGTACTTTGCTCTGAATCAGTCATTATAAATGAGATTGCTAAAATTGCCTTAACCCAAACTTCATTTCTTCCCCACCTGCTCCCTGGGATCCCCAGAACACAGCCACCCAAACAGCACTAGGTTTCCATTAGTAAGAAAGAAGTGAGCAATGGCTGCTGTGCAGACCATCATCAGTGTCTGCTGGTGTTACTGCTGGGGAGAGCAGCTCTGTGGTCCTCAGAAGCAGTACACAATAGGACCCATGACAGAGGGTGGTGCTGTCCTCTTCAGCTCCACTGCAAACAAAAACGTTGCCCTTCCTGCTTCTTCCTTTTATTCCAGCATCCATCCAGGTGCCCATGTGGCCCAAACCCTAGGGCTAAGTCTTAAGGACATTCAGTTACTTTAGGATTTTGCATATGCTGCTGGGATACTGGGAAAAGATGGGAAGAGAATTCATGTTGCTAGAAAACACACACACACACGGTGCCAAAAAAAAATGTGTACACAATTTAAGGAAGAAAATAATGTATTAAAATGTTAAAACTCAAGTTATGTTTGGCTTCTGTAATTACAAGAGATACAAGATGCACGAGGTAACAAATGTTGTTGGTGTATATTATTACAATTTTAATAAGTTTTTTTCCTTTCTTAAAATGTATATACAGTGTTTGGCACCCTCTGTATGTGTGCATATATACGTATATATATGTGTGTCTTTGTGTGTGTATAAAGCACTTGACGTGAGGTCTGTCCTCTTGACAATACATTACTGTTGACTGGAGCTAGTATGATGGACAGCAGATCTCTAAGCCTTATTCATCTCATTTAATTAAAAATGTATGTCTGTTTATCCATAACTTCCCAGATCCTGGTCACCACCATTGTAGGCTTTCATGTTATGAGCCTGATGACTTTAGATACGTCATGGAAGTGGAACTATACAGTACTTGTTGATCTGTGTCCGGGATTACTAGACTTAGCATAAGGTGCTCAAGGTTCATCCTTGTTGTCACACATGGTAGAATTTCCTTCTTTGTTTAAGGCTCAATCATATTCCATTTTCTGTGTATGTGTGAGTATCTCACAATGTCTTTGTCCATTCATCTGTTGATGGACGCTTCAGTTGATTCCATACCTTGACTACTGTGAATAGTGCTGCAATAAACATGGGAGTGCAGAGAGCTTTTTGATATACTGAGTTCCCCTCCTTTCATATAGACTTAGCAGTGGGATTGCAGGGGCATGGGGGTAGTTCTGTTTTCAGTTTTTGGAGGAACCTTCACACTGTTCTCCGTAATGACTTCACTAAGTTACATTCTTGCCAACAGTGTACAAGGGTTCACCTCTCTCCATGTCGTTTTTGCCTCTTTGTTCAAAGCCATTTAACTGCGGTGAGATGATATCTCGTTGTGGTTTTCATTTGCATGACTGTGATGACTAATAATGTTGAGAATTTTTTCATGTACCCATTGATCGTTGTATGTTTTCTTTTGGGAAATTATTTTTTGATTCCCCTCCTCATTGAGCTGTTGGAGCTCCTTATATGTTCTACTTACTAACCCCTTGTCAGATGGGTGGTTGCAGAGATTTTCTTCCATTCTATGAATTATTTCTTTACTTTGTCAATTGTTTCCTCTGCTGTGCGGAAGCTTTTTAGCTTGATGTGATTCCATTCGTCCAATTTTGCTTTGGAGGTGTTACTAAAGAAGTCTTTGCCAGGTATTTCTTTGACATGCCAATTTTGTTTTCTTTAGATATACACCCAACAGTGGGATTGTTGGGTCATATGGTAGTTGTATTTTTAAGTTTGTTAAACTTAAAACTCCATATTGCTTTCCACATTGGCTGTGCCAATTTACATTTCCAGTAACAGTGTGCAAGAGATCCAATTTTTCTTCACGTCTTCACCAACACTTGTCTTTAAAAAAATAATACCCAGGGCAGAATCTTTTTAATGTGTTAACTATCTTATTGGGATTTTAGTAAAGATCACAATATTAAAAACTTGCAAGAGGATTTTTTTTGGCTCCCATTTTAAATACAAGGAAATGTTGGCTTCAAGTGCTATAATAATTACCCAAGAACTGAGGGTCATGAATTTGTGAAGATGATGACGCTCAAGTCAGCCATTGCACACAGTCTTTATTCTGCCGTGGCCCATAAGATTAGAACAAGGTTAACACATCAGGCAGTGAATTTTTTTTTTTTTCCTCAGCATATGGATAAGTAACATCTTTCTGAAGCCAAGACCCTTCCTCTTGTCTCATTAGTGGGAAGAACCAGAGGAAAAGCTCTTCCCCTTTGTGTGAGGCAGTTGATGTAGAAACCCTATGACTGAGAGGCTCCTGGCCAACACATCCTGCCCCTTGTGTCTGCCACAGAGTCCTCCTTCCATCCCCGGGCTCCAGCCAGGTCAGACAGTGGGGGGACCTGAGCCATGACTTTCCACCCGACTACCCTGTTGGACCTAGGTGAGTCCTGAAGGAGGGGAGAGGGCTTGAGGGACAGAGAAGGCAGGAGGCTTGGAGAAGTTCCCAGCTCAGGCTTGAGCCCAGCTCAGAAGATTCCGGGGCTCTAGGGAAGGAAAGTGCCCCTACACCCAGGCTGCCCCTCGGGTCTCCCCTGGGCCTAACCACAGAAGACTGAGTCCTGAAACAGGCTCCTGGGCATGGGAACGAGTTCAGCTTTAAGAAGGGCTAAAGGAGTGGAGGACCTATTTTAAACAGGAGTCTCGGGCATTTATCTTGAAACTATTTTGGAGCAGGAGGGATTATACTCAGATATTAATGTTGAGGAGAGATGATTTGGTAATTATGGGATGCTGAATGCCTCTCTAGCCCCACCAAGCCCCCTTTTGATGGTATCCCTGTAGGGGAGGCAGGAGGTGGGTATCATTTTTACTGGGGCTTCTCTTCCAGTGCTCTGCCTGAGCCAGGTGATCCACACGAAGGAGGGTGAGTCACTTCTTCCTGATCCCCCCCGTACCCCCAGGGAGGCTCTGGATGGGAGTCATGTTGATCCCGGGAGGGCCTGGAAGGATTCCCTTATATGTACCCCAAATGGCAGACAACCAAATGTGTAGCCTTTACCCAGTTCTCTCTCCTATTCTCTACATGTCTTCTTTTGTTTTTCTTACTTTTTAAAATATTACTTTTTTTTTGTAGTTGAGATTTTATTTTATTTTATTATTTTTTTTATTGTTGGGGATTCATTGAGGGTACAAGAAACCATGTTACACTGGTTGCATTTGTTGGGTAAAAATATTACTTTTTAATAGTGTTTAATAATCCACTAATTGAGTTCTTCATTGCCATGCACATATATACCACTAATATTATAGTTAAGCATATGATTTTGTGTTCTACATATATTAGTCCCATTGACACAAATATGTTTAAAACTGCATAAGAAACCTAGAGTTTTATCCAAACATTTTGGACAGACTTGTTATTTAAATGTTACTTTAAGTGGACAGATAATAATTGTGTCTGTGTATGGGGTGCAACGTGATGTTTTCATATATTTTTACATTGTGAGATAATTAAATAAGGCTAATGAGCATACCCATCCCCTCCCGTGCTTACCTTTTATTTTTTCTTGTGGTGAGAATATTTAAAATCTACTTTATTTATTTATTTTTAAATCTACTTTTTTAGCGACTTGGAAACGTACAATGAATTATTATTAACAATGGTCATTCTGCTGTGTGATAGATCTCAAAAACTCATTCCTCCCATTTAACTGAAACTCTGTATCCTTTGACCAATATCTTTCCACGGCCCCACATGCCCAGCTTCTGATTTTGTTAGCCTTCTACTCTCTCCTTCTGTGGGTTCAACTTTTTAGATTCTACATAAAAGTGAGATTATGTGGTATTTATCTTTCTGTGCCTAGCTAACCTCAGCACGATGTTCATTTAATCTATGTCTTTGCAAACAATGGACTTTTCCTTCTTTTTAAGGCTGAATAGTATCCTATTGTGTATATGTACCACATTTTCTTTATCCATTCAATCATATCTTGGCTCTTGTGAATGAGGCCGCAATGAACATGGGAGAACAGATACCTCTTTGATACACCGCCATCTCTTAAACACACTGATTTCCACAAAGACAATTCCACTGGGACCAAAGCTGAGGCCACGTGTCCATATAGAAATCCAGACCTCACTCAGCAGCTCCTTGGCAGGGACTATGACATCACACAGGCAGAATCTGAGAATTTACCCTCATCCCATTTTCTTCATTCCCTGTATGCAATTTAACACCCAGTCCTGTCGATTTCCTTCTAAATTTTTCTTGCCTTTCCTTCTCTCTTCATATATTTCTCCAAGCGAGGGTCTGTCCTAGCCTGTTGCCCACTCCCTTCTTGGCACCAGGGAGCTTGTCATTTGTGTTGCAAAAGCACAGATATGATCATAATACTTTGTAACAATTTGTAAAATTTCTTTGAACATTTTAATTTAATATTTTATTTTAAGTCAAAGTAGTATTGCTTTTCAAAGCCCTTCCACTATTTATCTTCAGATAGAATTGAACCCATATGTTTCCCTTTGATCTGAACATGAGCAAGCTCCAGCCACATGCTCCAGCCACATCCTGCCCGCATGCCACCTGGCTCACTGGTCTCTAGATACCTCAGCTTTCTTTCATTTTCTCAAACACAACTTATTCTGCTCAATTCTGGGCCTACTCAGATTTTTAAAAATGACTTAATTCATTTTTCAAATGGAAAAATAAAAATTGTGTATATTTATTTTTATTTTTCATTTTTATTTTTTTTTTGAGATAGAGTTTCACCCTATTGCCCTAGGTAGAGTCCATGTCATAACTCACAGCAACCTCAAGCTCTTGGGCTCAAGCCATCCTCTTGCATCAACCTCCCAAGTAGCTGGGGCCATAGGCACGCATCACCATGCCCAGCGAGTTCTTCTATTTTTAACAGATATGGTGTCTTGCTTTTCCTCAGACTGGTCTTGAACTTCTGAGCTCGGGCAATCCACCTGCCTTGGCATCCCAGAGTGCTAGGATTACAGGCATGAGCCACTGTGCCCAGCCGAAGAGAGCAGATTTTAAATGTCTTTACCACAAGAAAATAAATCCGTGAGGTAACTCATATGTTAATTAGCTTGATTGAGCTATTCAAAAATGTATACCCATATCAAAACATCATACTGTATATCATAAAGATATATAATTTTTATCCATCAATTAAAAAGAAAACAATGAATGGATAAATTGAATCCCTGCCAGCTCTCTGCCTTTATTAGGGATTTTGCTAATGTTGACATTACCCTCCTGTTTCAGGGCTACAAACCCACCCTTCCTCCTCCATCTCCAGCCCAGTTGAGACAAATGGGGTTTTCTAGAGCCTCAATGATGAGGAAATGGAAATCAGACTGAGCGAAAACAGATAGTATAGTGGGAAACCCAGAGATGATTGCTCAGCAGAAGATTTGCATTAGAACTGGGAACTGCCATCAGCTGGGCATCTGCTGTGAGCAGACCAGTGCTGGGTGCCTCCCCTACCCTCTCCAGACTCTCACAAGAGCTTTTCAAACCCCCCACTCCTCACCATTTACACAGTCACACCTGGGGACGAGCCAGCTGCCCTGCAGGCCCCAGCTCAAGTCATCTCCAGAAACCTTACCTCTCTGTCTCTCACGAATGACCTGGTCATGTCACCCACATTGTGTTCCCTTCCCCTGCCACCAGCAGACACATCTGGGCCCCAGGCTGCTTTGACATTTCCCAGGTGACCCTAAGCCATGGATCTGATCAAGTTTCCTTGTGAACTCAAGTGCATGCGGAACGGGCAGGAGAGGCAGAAGTGTCCTGAAGTCATGACTGCACAGCTCTGCAAATTTGCTAAAAATATTGGATTGTGAACTTAAGATGAATAGTGTGGTGTGATTATTTCCTCCAACTGGACCCCAAAACCCTGCTCTGCTTGTCTCCTAGGGATCCTGCCCAAACCCTCCATCTCAGCTGAGCCAAACACTGTGATCTCTGAGGGACAGCCCGTGACCATCGTGTGCCGAGGCCCTATGGAGGCGGTGGTGTTCCGCCTGGAGAAGGACGATAAAGACTCTGCATTTAAGGATGTTAATGCTATGTCTCAACCTGGTAAATGTGAGACAGAGGCCAGATTCCCCATCAACTCAGCCAGTGAAGGCAGTGCTGGGCATTATCACTGCCTCTATTACAACAAGCAATCCTACTGGTCTAAGCGCAGTGAAATCCTGGAGCTGGTGATAACAGGTGAGGACATCACCAGCCCATAGTGCAGGCTCTGCCCTGCCCTCAGGTTTGTCTCCAGGTCCCTGGACCTGTCTCAGCTACTTTCCTTTGTCCACAGACTCCTCTGCCCTCCCCCGAACCCAAGTCCTATACTTCCTGCCCCTCTGCACACACATCCCTTCTGTCCCCACATCTGCTTAGGGTCCTGGAGCACTGGTGTCATATGGACACCACCAAATGGCCTGGACACTCAGCCCCAGTATCAGGTGGGCACAGAGCTGGCACTGCTGGGCTGGGTGGGAAGTGGGTCCCAGGGATTGGGTGGGAGCAGACCCTCTGCTAAGGAACCAGTGTCTTTTAACTCAAGATGATCCCACTTGCTATTCCTTTCTACTGAGCCAAAACCTGTGATGGCTCCAGGTTATGTGTCCCCTTCTGATATGATGCACCTCCCACTGGGAAGGTCACAGGGTCTAGGGACCAAAACTGGATGGTACTTTGGGGAATCTCTCTCTCTCT
>CAUYRH010099671.1:0-58522 GCA_963574655.1 Perodicticus potto | reverse complement strand
CTACTGAGGGTGGTAAAGTGAGACTCTGTCTCTAAAATAAAAAACAACAAACAACTGTATCTCTTGGTGTCTTTGGTAAGTTCCTCCTTGTATGCTCATGTGCATACAAGGGTGAGTTGATGTAAATGGGAGAAGTGGTTTGCATGTTAGATGTTGGGGAGCTATAGGCATCCTGAACTCTGCCAGAGGAAGTGCTGTTACCAAGGAGCAGCCAGTTGTTATATCAGGGGAGATGGAGTCCCAGTGTCATGAGAAATTCTGAATTCCCTAAAAGAATTTAGATTTGTATGCAGAAATCTCACAGTTTTTAGTGTTTGCAACTAATTAAAATTATTTCCATTGCTGTGCCAACAATACAAAGCAGGTTTCTAGTCAGAGATAGCCCACTGAGGGGCCAGGCCCAGTGGCTCACACCTGTAATCCTAGCACTCTGGGAGGCCAAGGGAGGTGGATTGCCTGAGCATACAGGTTGGAGACCAGCCTGAGCAAGAGTAAGACCTTGTCTCTAAAAATAGCTGGGCATTGTGGTGTGCACCTGTAGTGCCAGCTACTTGGGAGGTGGAGGCAAGAGGATCACTTGTACCCAGAGTTTGAGATTGCTGTGAGCTGTGCTGCGACCGCACTCTACCCAGGGTGACAAAGAGACTATGTGAGAGAGAGAGATGGCCCATTGACATTTGGTTGACTATCTCTGTATACAGTATAAGAAAAATGGTGTGTTAAAGGTTATGTCATCTTCCCCATAAAGTGATCCAGGAAAATTTAGGGGCATTCTTTTTTTTTTTTAAGAGAGAGAGTCTTACTTTATCACCCTCGGTAGAGTGCCGTGGCATCACAGCTCACAGCAACCTCCAGCTCTTGAGCTTAGGTGATTCTCTTTCCTCAGCCTCCTGAGTAGCTGGGACTACAGGCGCCCGCCACAACGCCCGGCTATTTTTTGTTGCAGTTTGGCCAGGGCTGGGTTTGAACCCGCCACCCTTGGTATATGGGGCTGGCGCCCTACTCACTGAACAACAGGTGCCACCCATAGGGTCATTCTTTGTAGGAATTTGATCTCACTTTTCAAAAAATCTATCCTGAATTTGTGAAGATACACTGTTTTATAACCCACTGACTGTGAGAACCACATCTGGATTGTTGTGATTGGATTAGTGGGGATTTTCCTTTCTTCCTAAGTGTCCTTGACGGAGGCAGGGAGGTAGTGATAGTGATAGGGCTGGAGCTTGCTGGGAATTTATTCCTCATCAGAAATTTCCAGTCAAACCATCAATTCTGTTTTTATCAGGTCATCTTGCAGTGTCTGTGATGTTTCAGTGAGTCATGGGTGAGAAACCAGGCAGGCGGCTGTGCATGGGGCTTATTAGGAAATCCTGGAAGAACTGGATATTTCAGCCTTGTCAGTTTCTGGGAATTAACTATTGTGTAGATGATTTGAGCTATTTTAAAATTTGTTTTAGTTTCCAAGTTCTTCTTTTTTCTTTTTTTTTTAGACTGTTAAATATAACTATGGCTAATCTAGGCATATTTGTACAGACCTTTTGTTTATTCTCCTACCTCTCCTACCTTTTGGCTTATTTGGACTTCCATTAGAAGGGACTAGCATCCTCAGAGAAAGGAAAATTTCTGGGTTTTGGTTCCCATAAACAACTCTACAAATGTTAAAAATAAATGTTTTTATTTTTGATGAGAGGAAGTTGAAACTATCAGATGGCATGGGGTTGGGGTTTGGGGTTTATCAGGGACTTTTAGTTGTAGACTTTTTCCTGATACAATGGATAGTCAGGAGCTGTGTCAGTTGATATTCAGGAGGGATGGTAATTTGGTGGGAAAAGCACCTAACTGCTTTGGCGTCAGATCTGAGTTTTTATTCTAGCTCTGTCACATATTATTGGGAGGGTTACTCAAGTACACGGGGCCAAGTTTAATGTAATAGCAGCAACCAGCATGTGAGTGCCCACTGTGTGCCAGATACTGCAGTAAATGCTTTAACATTTATTACCTTATTTGCTTCTTCCAGTATTCCTGAGAGGTAGGTGGTATCGTCTCTGTTTCACAGATGAGCAAACTAAGGCTTGATAAATTGGTAAATGGGATTGTGTCATTAAGACACTCACCCAAGTTCACGTAGCCGTAAGAGGCAGACTGAGACTTGGATCTGTGTGACACCACAGCCTGTGTTTTTAAATATCAGAGTGCCCGGCACATAGTTGGACCTCCACAAAGGAACTCTCTACTACCTTCACCCTGTCCTCACCCATCCCTTTTCCTGTTTAAAGAAAATCTGAAACTATCTCTCCATCTTATTGCCACCACAGGCATCATACTCTGGTGGTATGTTGGTTTTTGTTTTTGCTTTTTTATAGGAAAACTGGGAGAAAACATGACTCTCAGACGAGCTGCATGGGTGAAGGTGCCATCTGGGTTCTACGTTGGCTCTTACGTCCACGGAACAATGCATAGTCCCTCCCTTCACAACCTGGTGCTGGGCAAGTACGCGGCCTTGGTTGTCTGCGAGACGTCTGAGCCGAAAGCAAACCTTGAAGACCTGGGCCGCCGCCTCGGGCAGCATGTGGTGGGCATGGCTCCTCTCTCTGTCGGCTCCCTGGATGATGAGCCTGGGGGAGAGGCAGAGACCAAGATGCTGTCCCAGCCATACTTGCTGGATCCCTCCATTACACTGGGACAGTATGTGCAGCCCCGGGGGGTGTCTGTGGTAGACTTTGTGCGGTTTGAGTGTGGGGAAGGTGAAGAGGCCACAGAGGCTGGGTAGGTCTGCAGGCTTGTGGCCCAGGAGGAGTGTCTGTGTTTAGTTCTGGATATCATTACAAAAAGGGTATTTCCTAAGTCTCTTCAAATTCAAATTTTGTTTTCATTTGAGTTTTTAATAAAATGGTATACTCATGGGTAAAGTTATTAAATAGTTACATAATTTTTTTTTTTTTTTTGAGATAGAGCCTCAAGCTGTCAACCTGGGTAGAGTGCTGTGGCATCACAGCTCACAGCAACCTCCAACTCCTGGGCTCAAGTGAGTCTCTTGCCTCCACCTCCCAAGTAGCTGAGACTACAGGCGCCCGCCACAACGCCCGGCCATTTTTTGGTTGCAGCCGTCTTTGTTGTTTGGCGGGCCCGGGCTGGATTCGAACCTGCCAGCAGGTGTACGTGGCTGGCGCCTTAGCCCGTTGAGCCACAGGCACCGAGCCTAAATAGTTGCATAATTAAAAGAGTAGAAATTTTTCCTCTTGTTTGCATAATACTAGGTTTAGCTTTTTTTTTTTTTTTTTTGTAGAGACAGAGTGTCACTTTATCGCCCTCGGTAGAGTGCCATAGCGTCACACAGCTCACAGCAACCTCCAACTCCTGGGCTTAGGCAATTCTCTTGCCTCAGCCTCCCGAGTAGCTGGGACTACAGGCGCCCGCCACAACGCCCGGCTATTTTTCTGTTTTCCAGTTTGGCCGAGGCTGGGTTTGAACCCGCCACCTTCGGTATATGGGGCCAGCGCCCTACTTGATGAGCCACAGGCGCCGCCCGGTTTAGCTTTTTTGTGCCTTGTTTGTGACATGTTTTAGAAAACAGCAGGTGGACTGTAGTGATGTGATGACAGTGTCTTGGAACAGACATTAACAATTATGCAACTACTCCCTCCAACATTGTGTCCTGAAATTTCCTTTCCTTTCCCCTTTTTTTTTATGAGACAGTTTCACTCTGTTACCTGGGCTAAAGTGCTGTGGCCTCAGCCTAGTTCACAGCAATCTCAAACTCCTGGGCTCAAGCCATCTTCCTGCTTTAGCCTCCCAAGTAGCTGGGACCACAGGTGCCTACCACAATGCCCAGCTAACTTTTCTACTTTTAGTAGAGATAAGGTCTTGCTGTTGCTGAAGCTGGTCACAAACTCCTGACCTCAAGCCGTTCTCCTTCCTTGGCTTCCTAGAGTGTTAGGATTACAGGTATGAGCCACCATGGCCGGCCGTCTTCTTGAAACTTCTAACTTAAACATTCTGTGTTACTCCCTCTGTAACCTGGAACTCTGTTGTTCTGCTTTCACTACGTGACACTTTGACACTCGGCTTTTTCCCTGGAACTTCCCCGCTTGCATTACTTCTGCTGTATGGATTTCTTCAGAATTATTAATTCAAACAGAGTTGCCTGGAAATTGTGGGTTCATTTGTTGATGTCTGTAGCATGGTATGAGGGTGTTCTGCAGTGGAATCCTGATTCTGGGCCCACTTACTGAAATTAATAACACGTGGCTGTATTTCTCCTTTGGATAATGGAGTGTGGGTGGGTGGGTACTGAGGTTTCCTGGACAGCTGTAAGGCAGATTTTGACATTCTTGTGCCAGAAACTGGAATTGGAGCGCCCCAGTTATCCAGAGAGCCCACTCAGCATTGCTTCTTTCCTTCCCCAGTATGGAAACATTTCTCCCAGCATAACAAAATTACCATAACAGGCCAGTCGAGGTGGCTCACACCTGTAATCCCAGTATTTTGGCAGGAGGATTGCTTGAGCCAGGAGTTTAAGACCAAGACCAGCCTGGGCAATGTAGTAAGATCCTGTCTCTACCAAAAATTAAAAAAACTAGTCAGGCATGGCAGTACATACATCTATTACAGGAGTGAGGCAGGAGTTTGGGGTTATAGCAAGCTATGTGCACCACTGCACTCCAGCCTATGTGACAGAGTTAGACCTTGTCTCCTAAAAAAAAATATATATATATAATATGTGTGTGTGTGTGTGTGATATATATATATCATAACAAGCAAACCCCAAATACTGAAAAGAACTCCATTTTCTCATTACAGGTACATTTATTTGAAAAGTTAAAAATGCTGTGACACATAACAGATGTAGGCATTTGGATTTTGACCTTGGGGTGTATATGTGATTTCAGTGATTTGCAGTAAAATAGGTTTTAGAAGTACCAGTCTTAAAATCTAAAACAAATGTAGGTCCTGGCACAGTATTAAACATTTCACCTCAGTGTTTTGGTTGTCTGTCTTTGAACGTCTCCAGATTTGTGCAGTTTTCGTGCTTTCTTCTGAGGCTTTAGGTAGAAGTCCACAAAGCCCAAAACGCAGGTGGTTACCATTTAAGTATATAACAACCAAGGAGTGCAAGGATGGGAAAAATGGGAGAACATGCCATGATTTGCAGATCACTGTCTCTAAATGAAGTAGCTGAATGTCGGGCGGAAGTTGGCGGTCAATTCTTTCCTGATATGGCACTGCGTGCTCTCTTGCGCGGTCTTGCAATGGGCATGTGCCTTCTTGCCTTAGAAAAGCCCCTTTTCTTTCTTGAGTTGGAGCTGTTTCCAGCCAGGCAGAGCAGCAAATTGCCCTCTGGTAATGCCAAACACGGACACAAAGTCCTGTTCAGAGAGGTGATTCTAAGAGAGAAAACAAAGTTCCTAGTTAGGAAGAAGAACTGTCAGCGTCCACAGAGGTGAGGAGAGTAGGATCAAGAGGGAGGCTGCACCATGGGTGCTTGAAGAGGGGAAGTAGAGTGAATTTTCCAGAAAGGCTGTGATGGACTTAGATTAGTCACTGGGGAGGTCTGAGCTCCATTTTGGCCTGTGGAGGAAGCTCGCTGGAGTCCCTGCTCTCACAGCCCGGCTAGCCCAGTTTCCTGCCAAAAGGCAAACAAATGCATTATATATTATGGGTGAATAATAGATATTCAATTTTGGCAGAATGGAGAACTAAATCTTTTTTTTTTTTTTTTTGTAGAGACAGAGTCTCACTTTATCGCCCTCGGTAGAGTGCCGTGGAGTCACAGCTCACAGCAACCTCTAACTCCTCGGCTTAGGTGATTCTCTTGCCTCAGCCTCCTGAGTAGCTGGGACTACAGGCGCCCACCACAACGCATGGCTATTTTTGTTGTTATTGTTGCAGTTTGGCTAGAGCTGGGTTTGAACCCATCACCCTCGGTATATGGGGCCGGCGCCCTACCCACTGAGCCACAGGCACCGCCTCTGGAGAACTAAATCAAGTTATGATTTGCCTTGCTTTATGCTCTTAACTACCATTTTCATCCAGAAATTTTCAAATGCAAGATAAGGTGGATCTTACCAAAAGCATAAAATTCTTATAAACATTTATATAATGTTGTAATGAATTATTTTGTATCCAAGTAAAGGTAGGTCCTCTGCTTTCAAGAAAGTTATAGTCCAGATACTTAATTAGTTAGATAGGACATTGTGCAACAGCCAGAGACTCTTCTCAAATCAACTTCCTCAAGGGAAAAATAGAGTCATTCATTCAACATGAATATGTCAATTCACTCAGGGAGTGCCTAGTGTCTGCTAGCACAGTTCTGGGCACTGAAATCCTGAGGCTATGGCAGTGAACAAGACAGATGAGGTCCTTCCTCTTTAGGATATTACTAGAGCAGGAGGCAGATAGTAAACAAGCATCAAAGGGGACTGCGAGGGGCTGGGGAGACAGGATTAGGGTGGCCAGGGCAGTCAGGGAGGCCTCCCTAGGGGGATGGCATTGGAGCTGAGCTTACATGGTAAGAATGTGCTAGCTCTGTGATGACTTGGGACAAGCATGAGGACTAGCAAACCGAAAGGCCCAAAGGCTGGAAAAGTATAGTTGGGAACAGAAAAGCAGCCCCCTTGCTGAAGGCTGCTAGGTGAAGAGAGCAGTGGTGTGTGAGCGTTGGAGGGGTAGGCAGGGGCCAGGTTGTGTAGGCTTTCTGATTCTCATTAAAGTACAGGGGGAAGCCATTTGATATGTTTTAAACAGGACAGTGCCATCCGTTTTCAAATATCCCTTTGGCTGTTCATTTCCCCTTTGTGGGGAATGAATTATAGGGACAGGCATCGAAGCCAGTTGGATGGCAGTAGTCCGTGATGGTTGGACCATACTTGACAGCAGAGAGATGGAGAGGAGTGGACAGAGGCAGCTGGCGGGTTGATGCAGGAGTGAGACAAGGAGTCAGGAGGGAGCCCTGGGTTTCAGTTTGCACTGCTGGGTTGCACAGATGTTCATCCATTACCTGTGACGTACTTGATTATTCTAGGCCATTTACTAAGAAGGGCACTTTATCACGGAGAGCACCACTTGCCACAGACACAGACCCATTGGCCACTTACCTCCTTTTTGGCAGGATTCACATCCTCAGGCAGCTCCTGATTCTGGTTTTTCAACAGAACTTCTATGGGGTAATATTTTGGCTCACCGTCAGGATTCAGGGAGAGGGTGGCATTCTTCATGTCCTAGGTAGGAGAAGATCAGACCCAGGAAAACAGACTGTTCAGTGTCTGTGTGATTCCAGTTTGAGTGTGTGTGAGTGATATTTAACATTCTGACTTACCACTTCACCTTTTCTAATCATTGTTCAGAACAATGGTTCCCAAACCTAGCTGCATGTCAGAATAATCTGGGAATCAAAAATAGCCAGATTTGGGGATCCTTTGTGGGAAAACCGATTTAGTAAGTCTAAGGTCCTATGTATCTATTTTGGCATTATGTATCTTTTAGGTTGGAAGATTATTATTATTATTATTATTGAGACAGAGTCTTACTCTATCACCCAGGCTAGAGCACAGTGGTGTCATCGTAGCTTACTGCATCTTCAAACTCTTGGGGTCAAGCGACCCTTCCACTTCAGCCTCATAAGTAGCTGGACTACAAGTGTGTACCACCATACCTGGCTAATTTTTCTATATTTTTAGTAGAGATGGAGTCTTGCTCTTACTCAGGCTGGTCTCGAACTCCTAAGCTCAAGCAACCCACCTGCCTTGGCCTCCCAGAGTGCTAGAATTATAGGCGTGAGCCACTGCTCTGGGCCCGAAACTTATTATTTCTGAAAAATACTGCCAATAACTTTAATCTCTTCTGAATAGCACAGAGGGTAGAATAATAATATATATGTGTGTGTGTGTGTGTGTATATATATGTATGTGTGTGTATATATATGTATGTGTGTGTGTATATATATATATATATATTTGAGACAGAGTCTCACTTTGTCACCCTCAGTAAAATGCCTCAGCTTACAGTGACCTCAAACTCTTGCGCTCAAATGATTCTCTTGCCTCAGCCTCCCGGTACCCGCCACAATGCCTGGCTATTTTTTTTTTTTTTTGAGACAGAGCCTCAAGCTATCACCCTGGATAGGGTGCCGTGCCATCACAGCTCACAGCAACCTCCAATTCCTAGGCTCAAGCGAGTCTCCTGCCTCTGCCTCCCAAGTAGCTGGGACTGCAGGCGCCCACCACAACGCCCGGCCATTTTTTGGTTGCAGCTGTCATTGTTGTTTGGCGGGCCCAGGCTGGATTCGAACCCGCCAGCTCAGGTGTACGTGGCTGGCGCCTTAGCCCACTGAGCCACAGGCGCCGAGCCATGCCTGGCTATTTTTAGAGATGAGGTCTTGCTCTGGCTCAGGCTTGTGGCAATCCACCTGCCTTGGCCTCCCAGGGTGCTAGGATTACAGTTGTGAGCCACCGTGCCCAGCCATAATTTTTGTTTTGTTATTGTTTTCTTTAAACAGCAAATCTAAGTTCTACAAGGTAGTAAAATAAGGAACCTGGCTTTGAGAACTTTTTTCTTTTAAACATTAACAAAACCCTTTATTATTATTATTATTATTTTTTTTTTTTTGTACGAAAGGTCTTTATGGCAGGGGAAGCTGCAGAGCAGCATTAAGGAGGGGAGAGAGAGAGAAATGGGGGAAGAGAGTAGAGGAGAGAAGGGGGAGAGAGAGAAACGGGGAAGAGGGTAGAGGAGAGAAGGGGGGAGAGAGAAGAGAAGGGAAGAGATCAAAACCATTTATTATTTATTTATTTTTTTGAGGCAGTCTCACTGAATCTTACTCCTCGGCTGGAGTGCAGTGGCATAATCATAGCTCACTGTAGTCTTGATCTCCTGGGTCCAATAAATCCTACTGCCTCAGCTGGGACTACAAGTGCAAGCCACCACACCCAGCTAATTTTTAAATTTTTTTTAGAGATGGGGTCTTGCTATGTTGTCTAGGCTGGTTTCAAACTCCTAGGCTTAAGTGATCCTCCTGCCTTACCCTTCCAAAGTGTTGGAATTACAGGCATGAGGCACTGCACCTGACTGAAAAGTCTTTACATCAAAATAGATAACCAGAGGGCGGCACCTGTGGCTCAAAGGAATAAGGCGCCGGTCCCATATGCCAGAGATGGCAGGTTCAAACCCAACCCTGGCCAAAAACCACAAAAAAACCCAAAACAAAACAAAATAGATAACCAGAGTAATACTTAGAAGGACATGAGTTTTGCCTGTGAGCATCTGTAGCATTTATTGTTTCTGTTTGCCTCTGGTTGCTATGTAACTTGCTTCTCCCAGAACAAACCCCACTCACAGCAGTGATCTGTATGATAGCAGCAGTATCTCCAAGCTCTTCTTTTAATTGTTCATATGATTTTCCTGCCTAAGAAGAGAAAGGAAACACAGGATGATATACTTCTTATGTGGAGGGCATCTTAGGTCTGGTCTCTATCTTTAGAAAAAACAAAAGAGCTAGGGAATCAGAAGACACTTCAAGGGTAAATAAAAATGAAAACTCCTTCTGCTTTCTCTGCAGGGTTGAAAAAGGTACTTGAACATGATACAATTCTTTGGTGGTGCCCCTTCAGCTCTCCCTGCAATATTTAAGAAAGAGCAGTTGAATAGGAGTCAGAAAACCTGGCTCCTTCCTATTGGTTAACTGGGACTTTGGACAAATAACTTACCTCTTAGCTTCCTCATTTATAAAGTGGAAAACGTAATATTTGCACTAGCCCTCAGGATAGTTATAAAGGTCAAAAGGATGATGTTTATGAATACAATTTACAAACCATTTATTCATGCTGCTTGTTGCTGAGACAAGTTGTGAGTATCTAACTGGACTTACTGCTCAGGTAGGTGAAAAAGGAAAGAAAAATAAAAAGGGGGTGGAGTGAGGGTGGGGAAACGAGGTCCTGGTTCTACACGGCCCTTGAATCTGCACCCTACCAGCGCACTGAATTCTTAGTTCTCAGCTCCCTGGCAGTAAGAATATTGTCCCCAGTCTCTATGTTCTTACGCTCCAAATGTGAGGATCCCAGGCCAGGAACCAGCCTGTGAAGATGGGAGGCTCAAACCCCTGTTTAATGATCAGGATTGGTGTGTCAGTGTCTCGGCCGCTGGGGTGGGTGTGCAGGTACTCCTGGGCTGTGGCAAGGGCCTGCTCCTTCTCTGTGGCGTTGGCCTCTGCCCCAATCCACAAGAACACCTGTTGTGGTAGAGATTTAATATTTGTTAATGTATTCATCTCAAGGATACATACTAGATCACACCTACTACCCTATCTTTCCTCTTTGTTTTATGTGTAATTCACAGTCTCAGAAAACCTCAGCCTAATTTGTTCAGCAGAGAGAAGGGTTTTCCCAGAATCAGCGTGGTATTTATCATTTTGTTATTTTTCTTTTTATTATTTTTTTTTTGTGGAGGGAGACAGAGTCTTATTATGCCACTCTCACGGTAGAGTGCAGTGACATCACAGCTCACAGCAACCTCAAACTCTTGAGCTTAAGTGATCCTCTTACCTCAGCCTCCCAAATAGCTCAGACTACAGGCGCCCACCACAACACCTGGCTATTTTTGGTTGCAGTTGTCATTGTTGTTTAGCTGGCCCAGGCCGGGTTTGAACCCTCCAGCCCTGGTGTATATGGCTAGTGCGGTAACCACTATGCTATGGGCACCGAGCCAAATATTTATCATTTTAATTGCAACATATATCTTGCAAATGTACATCTCCAGACCTGAGTACTCTCAGCTTCCTGAATCCACCTTCTTGCAAAATACCTCCTCTTGACTGTCTCTAAGCACTTTATTTATTTATTTATTTATTTCTCAGACAGTCTTATTTTGTCAACCTCGGTAGAGTGCTGTGGCGTCATAGCTCACAGCAACCTCAAACTCTTGGACTCAAGTGATTCTCTTGCCTCAGCCTCCCGAGTAGGTAGGACTACAGGCACCCACCACAACACCCGGCTATTTTTAGAGACAGGGTCTTGCTCTGGCTCAGGCTGGTCTTGAACCTGTGAGCTCTGGCAATCCACCTGCCTTGGCCTCCCAGAGTGCTAGGATTACAGGCATGAGCCACCTCCGCCAGCCTCTCTAAGCACTTTAAATGTAACTCCCCTAAAATGTTGCTCTTCTGTTACAAACTTGTATCTGTCTCTTGGTAAGTGGTATCCATCCAGTCACCTAAGGCAGAAACCTGGAAGTCAGCCTAGAAATCCCCCATATCCAATGAGTCACCAGGGCTGCCAAGTTAGCCTGGCCTCCTAAGCATTTCTCATCATCCGTCTGTCCATCCCTACTCAACTGCCCTTCTGCAGGCCCATGGCAGCTCCGGCTTGACCATGACAGCCGTCTACTGACTGATGTACACTCTTCTTTTTTCTCACCCCTCTCACTCCTCTCCTAAATTTTCCAGAGTGATCTATCTAAAGCCCAGTCTGGACCTGTCACCTGGTTAAATTTCATACTTTCCAGAATAAACATCAATTTTCTTGACAGTGATAGGTTAGGTCCATACCAACTTCCTTTATTTATTTATTTTTGACAGAGTCTCACTTTCTTGCCACTGGTACAGTGCCGTGGCGTCACAGCTCACAGCAACTTCAAACTCTTGGGCTCAAGTTCTTCTCTTGCCTCAGCCTCCCGAGTAGCTGGGACTCTAGACACCCACCACAACGCTCTGCTATTTTTAGAGATGAGGTTTCGCTCTTGCTCAGGCTGGTCTCGAACTTGTGAGCTCAGCCAATCTACCTCCCAGAGTCATACCTACTTCTTTAGCTCCATCTCTACCTGCGTTTTGATAGTATTTCACGCCTCGCTCTTCTTATGCCATTTCCTTTGCCCAGAATTCCTTCATCCGTCTTCACCAATTAATACCTGCTTATCCTTCCAGATTCAGCCTGGGAGTCATCTCCTTCAGGAGTCCTTGAGTCCCTTAAACTATGTCGAGTGCCCCTAATTTGTGTTCCCATGGCACCTTGTGGATCCCTCATCATAGTGAAATGATGTTTCTCTGTCAGGCTCACCCCATCAGCCTGTAAACTCAGCAAGGACCCTTCACTGTGGTGACACCCAGTTAGCACGGTGCCTAGTACAAAGGAGGCACTAGAGTTATGGCTGAGCCAAATCCAAGGAAATGTCGCGTGAAGGAGGGTTTCCCCGAAGGCATCCCATTCTTACCTCTTTGGTCCCTGAAAGGCACACGTTCTTTGAATTTGAAGCCCATTGCTTCTAAGGTAAAGAAGTGTGTGATAATAGGGTGGCCTGAATTTCCCAAGGCAAAGTGGAAACTTGCCAGGACAGTGAGTTTTAAACATTGTTCTGCTCTGTCCAACCCTGGCCAAAAACAGACTCCTCCTTTAGACACCACTGACAAAGTGGGGAGGGTCCAGGGCTGCCCTGGGTTTCGTTTGGGGTGGGATGTAAAACAATGCCCTAAACTTGTCATGTGTGGTGACTTCCTTGGCTGTGTCTTACCTGGTCCCAAGTATCTAGGAGCATCACATCACCAGGGTTCAGGTCGTCCTGGGTGAAGTCTGTGACCTCAGTGACGATGAACCGGCCAGTCTTATTGGAACATTCAAAGAGACGGGACTGGACATCTAGGACTTCCTGCTGTAGCCTGCAATACAGTCATTTAGAGGCACTGAGCTGCACAGAAGTAGTTTTAAAACTGCAAGGGATCTGGGGCTTTGTACAGTTTACAAGCCTGGGAGGCTGGAAAAGCCAAGAAAAGGACCTGTTGTGTCCCCATACCTTTTATCATTGGCATAGGGAGTCTTCCCTCCCAGCAGGTCCCAGAACTCAGCTGGCTCCTGGCCCTCAGCCACAGCGTTCTCGGTGTGGTCACAGAGAAACCCAGCCAGCTCTTTAGCCATTGCCCGCTCGTCACCACTACAGCCCTGAGAGTGAAGTGGGGAGAGCACAGGTGTGAGGGTGCAGGGACATGTTACCGCGGGAAGGCCTAATAGTGTGGCCAGGATTAGCTCCCAAGCCATAGTCCCTCAGGCTGGGGACATAGATAGGTCTGTTCTAGTGCTGGGAAGGCAGGGGAAGAAAACAGTGTGGTGGCAAAACTAGCCAAACCCAAGGAAATGTCACATGAGGTAGGGTTTCCCTGAAGTTGGGAGTTTTAATACCTACTTTTTAAGGGAACATTTTTATCTTAAAACTCCTTTTGAAATACAGTTCTAAGAGTCTCGACAAATAGAAACATGTTACCACTATTATAACAAAGATACAGAATAGTTACCTGCTTATTCTCCCGACAAATTCTCTGGAGCTACTATTTTGGAGTCAGACCCTCCCGATCCTTAACCTCTGACAACCACTAATTTGTTCTCTATCACTATAATATGGCTTTCTTCTGACTGCCATAGATGAAACCACACGAAACTCAATCTTTGAGTCGGGCTGTTTTGCATTTGATATCCATCCATGTGGGGCCAGTGCCTCGTTTCTTTGTTACTGCTGCATAGCATTCACTGGATGGAGACACCAGTGTTTGTTTATCCATTTTCCAGTTGGATCATCTCCAGTTTTTGGTGATTATGAATAAAGGTACTATGAATATTTGTGTGTGTTTTGGGGTAAAGATAGTTTTTTATTTTACTTGGGTAAATACCCAGGAGTAGGACTGCTGGGTCATATGGTAAGTGTGTGTTTAACTTTATAAGAAACTGTTCACCTGTTTTCCAGATGCTGTACCATCTTGCAGTCCCACCAGCAATGCATGAAGGTTCCTGTTGTTCCACATCCTCCCCCATATTGGATATTGTCCACTGTTTTAGCCATCCTAATAGATGTGCAGTGATGTCTCTGTGGTTTTAGTTTTTGCATTTCCCTAATGACCCATGATGCTGAACATCTTTTCCTCTTCAATTATCTTTTATAAAACAATTTCAGTGCTTTTTAATGCAGTAATGCAATGTAAATTAACAACATCATATTTTCAGTATTTTTGTTCTGTGTGACCTTGCCTGTCTGTTAAACTCAGGTGGGAAGATTGCTTATCCAGCCTCCTTCCATGTAGAAGTTCATGGGCTGTCTCCTGGGCATAAGCTGGGCCATCAGAGTTTTTAATCAGAGGCTGATTGTGGGAATGTTGGAGCTCCCTTTAACAATTCTTTAGGAAGACGCCTCTTTTCTTGTGGGGGAGTGGGGCATGGGCCTGGGCTCTGAGAGGTTGTGTGCCCCCAGGTCATCCTACCTTGCCATACCACAGGTAGTGCTCTGCCTGAGTCTGCAGCAGAAAGACGTCATTGGAGTTCAGGGAGGAGGCAAAGGCTGGAACCTCCACTGCTTTGGTGTTAGATTTGTCATTTCCTTGAATCTGGAAAAGTCTTACTGGAGGGTCTGGCTCGGCATTTCCCTTCCTGGAAGTCCCACCCTAGAGAGAAGAAGAAAAGCAGAGCCTGAATCTGAGGGGCATCTTGTGAGCGGAGCCCTAGACTGGCCGTGGTGGGGACGTGGGTGTTCCTACACCATCTTTGCCCTGGGGGAGCTTCTGGGCTAACTGGGACCAGTGAGGGTGGGCTGAGGTTATGGTACCAGTAAGATAGTTTTTATTCTGAGAATACTTGTGTGCCAGGCTCAGTGCCTGGTGCTGTCCCTACATCCTTTCATGGATCCTTGTGACCGCTCTGTGAAGAAGGTGTCATCCTATAGCACAGATGTGGAAACTGACATGGAGAAACCTGGCTAACAAATGACAAGACTCAAGACTAGACCCCTGACTTGTGTGACGTCAAGCATATGACATTAAGCATTGCCTAGCAGTGCTGTAGCCAGGCTTCATGGAAGAAGCGGAGCTGGAGTTCAAAGGGGCATGTTCGCAAGGGGAGGGGTGTGGTGTGGTGCATGTGAGGCCTGTGGGGAGTCCGGTGAGCTGAGGGCGGCGTGCCTGTACAGATAATACAGGTCAGATTATGAAAGACCTTGAATATGAGTTAGTGGTTCAGACTTAGGCAATCGGGAAGCACTGAGTGTCTTAGAGCGATCACCCCCCTTCTTGTCTCTGTCTGATCCAAGCCCTGCACCCCACCCCACCCTTCTCTCTTCTCCCTGCTAGTTTGTTTGTTCTGAGCCTCCCTGTGTGTCGTAGTTTATCTAGGAGCCTTACCTCAAAGATAACCAGCTTCCCCTTGAAGATGGCCATGAAATGGCGTGGCTCCTTCCCCATGCTGACCCGGACCTGCATGGCAGCCCCCCCAAACTGCCCATCCACTTCCACCGCCTGGTATGCCGAGGCTGCCAGCTCATCCTGGGAGGCATGGCGGCCCTGCAGGGTTGAGAGGGGGAGTGACGGACTGTTTTCCACCTGCCCAGCTGCCAGAGGAAGCGTTAGGATCCAAAGCTGAGACTCAGGCCCACCTGCCAGATGTACAGGACGTAATACGGCTTCCCAGTCGCCTCATACGTGTAGAGGACCAGATAGCAGTCTCCCCCGTAGAAGAAGCCATACCACTTACGCTCCACAGGGACCAGCTCTAGGTTCTCTATTCTCCAGACCTGGGCACAGGAGGAGACAAAGGTTCCTAGAGATGAGGGCCCTGGAAGGGACTGGGACATGCTAAACAGAGAATCCAGGTGGGGAAGGTGCTAGCACCTCTCCAAGTCCCCTTCCCCCTCTGCTTCTTTCTCAGTGGTGACAGCACATCACATTTGCATGATTTGAATCCTGAAAAGAACATGGTTTTACTGGCCAGGTGCATCTAATCATGTCTCTGTCTTTGCAGACCAGGCAACGATCAGAATGTATCTGCCAGTTGAGTTACTGATGGCAAATTAAGGGATGAGCCTTTCACTCCCCTGAAAACTCTGCAGACTTGCAAGACTCTTACAGACTACTCTGAGACCCCAGAGGGGAAAAGGAGAGCAAAGCAGACCAGAGTCCCCTGTATGTCTTCCCCTCCCCAGCAGGGACAGTGCCAGCTGCCCTGAATTTGAATCGTTGGTCTTACCTCAACTTTCCCATTGCCATCATCCACCATTCTTTCCTGGGCGGCTATCTCTGGCTTGGTGTGCAGCACACTCACATCAAATTTATCCTGGAAAACTTTGGCTGTAGGGAAGGGGGTGGGAAGAGCCAAGTGAGTGAGAAGCATCTATACCTGCCCTTGTAGAGTCCCAGCAGGGAGAGGGGGATCTGAGGGCACTCTCACCAATTTTACCAACGGTGAATGTTTTCCCCAGGCCCATGCTCTGGTCCTTCACTGACCACTTCTGGAACAGCTGCTTGAACATAGCTGACTCAGCACCATCGTTGACCGTCTCCACATTGGTGCTGCTGGGGTAGCCCTTCATCTTGATGAAGCCCTGCAGGACCCCCCCAAAGGTGGGCCAGTGAGGGAGCACCCTGCCTTTGCCTGGCTGGTAATTTACCTCTTTGAAGCCAGTTAGCAGGATCCTTCCCTCTGGGAGTCAGAGTCAAATTCTAACTGATCTCTGTCTAAGGACCAAGTTACCTGCCTCAAAAGTGACTGAGTGGCACAACTTGACATCTCTTCAATGACCTGTCATGATTTTTATCAAGTTTTTTGCAAGATACTGTGTTCTTTATGCTGTGCTCTTTCAGCACTTACGTACTCTACTGACTTTGCATCACATTTGTTTGTTCACTTATTGCTTCATCTGCGTGGGTCTGCACGAATGCCATAGGCATCTTGAGGACAAGGCCATTAACCTTGACATCCCCTTTGACAATTACAGGCACCTTTTACTGAACAAGTGGTGTGTGCCAAATTCTGTTCTGAATGCTTTACAAATGCTTTTTAAGCCTTACAACAACCTTGAGAGATGGGTTGTATTACCTCCATGTTAGAGAGGAGGAAACTGAGTCTCAGGGGTATTAAATGGTCTTCCCAGAGTATTCAGCAGGAAAAGGCAAAACATGGCTTTAAACCCCAGTTTGTGTGACTTCCCAATCCATAGATGAAACTGCTGTGTTATATACTCAAGTACCAAGTATGCTCTCTGAAGTGACATTGGAAGGGGAAAGGTTACTGGCAGAATTATCTGGACAAAATTGCACATCTGTAGCTCCTACCAGGGCTTTAGACATAGCCGCCTGTCTCTCAACCTTCGTGGCTCCT
Source organism: Perodicticus potto (assembly GCA_963574655.1). Taxonomy (NCBI): domain Eukaryota; kingdom Metazoa; phylum Chordata; class Mammalia; order Primates; family Lorisidae; genus Perodicticus; species Perodicticus potto. Next base: position 41,414 of record CAUYRH010099671.1, on the reverse strand, counting down.
TTTCCTTTCCACACATAGACCTTGGTTCCACCTTGGTCCAGGATGTAACAGTCCTGCAGCAGTCAGGGATAAGTGTGGTTACTCACGACCAGAAGGAAGGACTCTTTGCTCAGGATCTGCTTCTGAAGCTGGGTCGGGTCTGCCCCCACAACCCGCACCCCTCCAGAGCTCTGCTTACATCATGGTTCAGTAAGTCCTGGACCAGAGGTCTCACTGCTACCTCTGTGACTGCCAGCTGCCCAGATGAGTCTGACACACTGCAGAAAGGGAAAGGTTAGCCTGGCCTTTTCTCCTGCCAAGCATCTTACAGTCAAGTGGATGTCTTTCCTGGCTTGTTTTAGTGTGGAGTTTCTGGGTAAGGTAGGGTTTGAATTCTTTTTTTTTTTTTTTTGAGACAGAGTCTCACTCTATTGCTCGGGGTAGGGTGCTGTGGTGTCATAGCCCACAGCAACCTCAAACTCTTGGGCTTAAGCAAGCTTCTTGCCTCAGCCTCCCGAGTAGGTGGGACTACAGCTGCCCAGCCACAATGCCCATCTGCCTAGTTTTTTCTTTTTCTTTTTTTTTATGCAGTTGTTTATTTTATTTCATTTTTATTGGCCGGGGCTGGGTTTGAACCCACCACCTCCATCATATGGGGCCAGCACCCTACTCCGTTGAGCCACAGGTGCCGCCCTGTAGTTTTTTCTATTCTTGTTTTTTCATTCTTCCTCAGGCTGGTCTTGAACTCTTGAGCTCAAGCGATCCTCCCGCCTCAGCTTCCCAGAGTGCTGGGATTATAGGCGTGAGCCACTGAGTCCATAGTTCCATCTATGGACTTGGAAGCTAAACAATCACCGGCAGGGTTGGGTTCTTGGGACAGGTGTAGTTTGAGTGCGGACAGGAGCGTACATGCAGTTCTCTTGAGGGCACTTCTGTGTATCTCTCTTTGACTCATCTCTTCTACATCCCTGGGCGTGTATCAACCAGAGGGAAGGACAGGTCCTCCCAGGAAATCAGAAGAGTTGCTAACAAGGACAGCAGGTAGCTGCTCTTTGAGTGGGGGATCTCAAAGCTCCTTCTAGGAGCGGCCATTTAAAAAGGACTGAGAGGGAACCCAGGCAACTACACCCCAAAGAGCTATGCAGAGGCATTTGGTGTTCTGAGAGGCACCTTCCTGGACCCACACTTGCAGCCCATAGCCAAGTTTAGCTACTCACTGGTACAATGTGATGTTTGATTTCTGCCGCTGATCTATGACCTCATCGGGGACTGCAGGCTTGATAATGGAGCGTCGGCCGAGGGCGTCCTGAAGGACCTTCATCAGCCCGGGGCTCGCTGCCTCCTTGTCACCCTCAATCACGCCTATCTCAGCACGGCCCCCTCGCTCTCTGTCCCGAATGTCCTTTGCCAGAAGCATAGCCTGTCACAGAAGCCCAAGGAAGCAGTCAGCTCACCTGGGACCCTTTTCTGGCCTTTGGGGGCAGCTTCCCAGATCCCAGACAGAGGAGTTACTGCAATGCTGAGGAGCCGGGGGCAAGTCACAAACTCACACTTGGCCTGTCTCCAAGACAGACTCTAAGCAAAAGCACAGGTCCACCTTAATTTGTGGGCAGCAGCAAGGGCACCTGAGGTACTGTCGCCCATGAGCAGCCTGCAGGACAGAGGGAAGGATGGGGGGGGACAGGAGAGAGCCCTGCCTTCAGACACTCCCTGCTGTTGCTCTCTGGGCCATTCCACTGGATGAGGACCATCCCCAGGTCCAGCAAGAAGACATCACCTCGGTTAAAACTGTCCCAGCTCATCTCCACCTGCAAGTGGGAGGTAAACATTGTCCAGGAGGGATTCTTAAGGGCCAGGTGGAGAAGTCCTGAGCCTGGGACAGCAGTGGGTAGGACTTACCTCGGTGGCCCTGATGTTTCTCCTCCCCTTCACATGTAGCAATCGCTTCACATCATAGGTGTTGGTCTCCACGTGCTTCATCCCAGAGGCCACGCCTCCCTTCTTGTAGCTGCGGGAACATTCATTCAGTTATTTATTGAGTGCTGCTGTGCCGGGTTCCCGGGAGACAGTTCAGATTGCCTAGACACAGCCTCTGCCAGTGTGGTGCCGACGGTAAGTCAGCAAGGGAAATGCAGGTGGTGGTAGCTTCTGTCCCACAAGTAGCCTTGGCAGCTGACCTTCTGGAAGAGAGGTTAGGGCAGTCTTCTTTCCACAAGGGACATTTGAGCGAGATAGTGTGAGGAAAAGGAACCCATAGCTGGGTGTGGTGGCTCATGCCTGTAATCCCGGCACTCTGTGAGGTGGAGGCAGGTGGATTGCTTGAGCTCAGGAAATCAAGACCAACCTGAGCAAGAGCGAGACCCTGTCTCTACTAAAAATAGAAAAGCTGGCTCGGCACCCGTTGCTCAGTGGTTAGGGTGCACCGGGGCACTGGGACTGGTGGCTTTGAACCCAGCCCGGGCCAGCTAAACAACACTGACAACAACAATCAAAAAATAGCCGGGTGATGTGGTGGGCACCTGTAGTCCCAGCTACTTGGGAGACTGAGGCAAATGAATTGCTCAAGCCCAAGATTTTGATGTTGCTGTGAGCTATGAAGCCATGGCATTCTACCAAAGGGTAACATAGTAAGACTCTATCTCAAAAAAAAAAACAAAACAAGAAAGAAAAAAAGAAAAGAACAAAAGGAAAACTGAGTCAGGAGGATCACTTGAGCCCAAGTTGGAGGTCGCTGTGAGCTATGACGCCATGGTACTCTACCAAGGGCGACAGCATGAGACTGGGTATTAATGTACCCAGTTATGATTTAATTTAAAAAATAGAAATAGAGACTCTGTCTCAAAAAAAAAAAAAAAAGGAACCTACAGTCCGAAAAGTGCTCCAGGCACGGCTCAGCACCTGTGGCTCAACGGTCTAAGGCGCCAGCCACATACACCTGAGTTGGTGGGTTCAAATCCAGCCCGGGCCCACCAAACAACAATGACGGCTGCAACCAAAAAATGGCCGGGTGTTGTGGTGGGCGCCTGTGGTCCCAGCTACTTGGGAGGTGGAGGCAGGAGACTTGCTTGAGCCCAGGAATTGGAGGTTGCTGTGAGCTGTGATGCCACAGCACTCTCTCCAGGGTGACAGCTTGAGGCTCTGTCTCAAAAAAAAAAAAAGTGCTCCAGGCAGAGGAAAACTCAGCGGTAGACTGCAGCATAGAGGGCTTGCTTTGTTGTAGGAACTACCTGAACATCAGTGTGCCCCCAGGAGAGGGGCACAAGTTGGGCAGCAGCAGTAGCATTAACGACACCGTGAGCAACTGCCCCAGGAGTCACCTCTCCTGCCCTGTGCTCGCCCCAACCCAGCCTCCAAGCCAGGTGTCCCACATCCGAAGGGAATGCTGATGGTAACCCGGAGCAGAGGGCTCTGTCCTTGGGCTCCCTGGTGGCTCACTGTGGGGTACTGTGCCCGGCAGGTCCTCAGTCAGGATGACTACTGACCTGCAGGAAGCTGGCTTTGCCCAGCCTCAGAATTCTCAAGCTCATTGGAGTTCCTCTTTTTGTTTCCAATCTTAAGTGTTAAGTTTTGATTTAAACTTCTCAGTTGATGGAACATCGTCACACTGGCCTTTGCAAGCCCCTTTTGTGTTTGTGTCTGCATTCCCTGCTACCTGCCCACATCTCTCCCATTTCTCGTCTGCCCAAACAGTTTAAAGTCTCTCTTTCTTTTTCATTCTGGTAACACGCATCCTGTTGTTTTGTGTGCATGTATTTTTCTTTTTTGCAGTTTTGGCTGGGGCCGGGCCGGTGCCCTACTCCTTGAGCCACAGGTGCCGCCCAAGTGTGCATAAACTTTTAAAACTTGTTTTTCTGTTCTGTTTCTCAGTCTTCTCCCCACTTTGTTTGCCAGTCCCGTGTGTGTGAGGTCTGTCTGTGTGTTACGTGTGCATCTGACCTGCTGCTTCTGGTGGCCACATACCGCTCTTCGGTATGCAGGGCCAGCCTGCCCGTGATGGGCACCAACACCACCTGCAGCTTCTCATCCCCACTACAGGCACTGCCATGAACATCCAGGGCCCTCGTGGAGCTGGGTATGTGAGGATTTCTGTGAGTTTTATAGGCAGTGACTACTCTCCAGATGGCTGTGCTGGTTGACACTCCCACTAGAGGGCACTCCCCACAGCCTCAGTGACACCTGGCACTTACCCGGCCCCTAATGTGTGCTGCTCCAGTAGGAAGAGGTGATGTCTTTGTCTTTTTTTGTTTGTTTGTTTTGAGACAGAGCCTCAAGCTGTCACCCTGGCTAGAGTGCCGTGACGTCACAGCTCACAGCAACCTCCAAATCCTGGGCTTCAGCAATTCTCTTGCCTCAGTCTCCCAAGTCGCTGGGACTACAGGCACCCACCACAATGCCCGGCTATTTTTTGGTTGTAATTGTTATTGTTATTTGGCGGGCCCGGGCTGGATTGGAACCCACCAGCTCTGGTGTATGTAGCTGGCACCTTAGCTGCTTGAGCTATAGGCGCTGAGCCAACATCTTTGCTTTGATTTGCATCCCTCTGATTACTTTCCCCATATGCTCTGGGCCCTTTACGTCTCCTCTGTAAACGGTGGTTTCTGGCCTGCTCTGTGACAGCTACTCACACGATGCCCTGTCTGAAGTAGCCTCGGAAGGTGTCAGACTCATGGTACTGGACCTCTCGGTGCTGCACGGGGCTGCCTCCCAGGTAGTCGTCCAGCTGGGTGGTGTAGATGGCTGCACAGCTCTGCTCGTCCTGGGAGGAGTCCTTCCCGATCCAGAAGTGGATGTCCTGAGAAAGGATACTGCCCGCTCTCCGGGTCTGGTGTGCAGCCAGAGAGAACAGGTCAGGGGTCAGCCCCCTGCCCCTTGGCTGCTGCCCCTCTGGCCTGGAAAGAATCAGCACACAGTGGCTTGTGCCCTGTCCTCATCAGGCTATGCCCCTCTCTTCCTGCAGTGGGTAGCGGAGTTGCCCCAGCCCCTGTGTAGACCTATGATCTGGCTCAAGCTTTGGCAGCCTGAGTTCCTCCCCACAGTCATGGAAAGTTAGCAGCTTTTTCCCTGAGTAGACGGAGACCACTGGGGCTCTCGGCTGGGTGGCAGGCCTGCTTCTCAGGCCCCGAGCTCCTGCACGTGCTCCAAGGCGAAGTGCTGACCTGTGCATCTGCACTGTGCCCAGCAGGCTTCTCCATGAGAGGGAGCACAGAGGCTGGAGACAGGTCATGTCTACTTGGCCTTCCTCCCCACACCACTGCAGTGCGGGGCCTGGGTACCTGGGGCAGGAGTGCTGTTTGTGGGAGGCTCCAGGTTCCCACTGAGGGCCTTATCCCCACTCTCAGATGCAAAATTAAAACCCAGACCTAATGACGGCCTGTGACAGTCAAACTGGGATAATTGAGACAGATACCAGGGACCCGATTACTTTCCCTCACCAGCGCATTTCCCAGTAGAGCCCAGGAACTGGTTCCCGGGAGAGAAGCTCCCAGGAGTGGAAGGAGCATGCTCACCGAGAGGACGACGTAGCAGTCCCCCTCGTAGAAGTTGCCGTGGGCACTCAGGGGCACCAGTGCCAGCTCCATTTTCTGGAAGGACAGAGAGTTTGTATGGGCTGCATTCCCGCCTTCTTTCCTCCCTCCCGCACGAGCCCCCTCCCGTCTGTCCTGTGGCACAGGTGGTAGGGAAGAGGTAAAGAGATGTTTCCAGTGGCCTGATAGGGCTGTAAGAGTGACGCAGTCCCCTCTGGCTTCTGTGAGCTCTGCCTGCATCACCCTGGATCTGAATCTGGGCCCCTATCCTGGTTTCCTGGCCCTGTTCTCTCCACTTCCTCCCTGGTGGGGAGCCTTGTGAGCCACTTCAGCCCTTTGCAGGGAAAAAAGTGTGACATAAACTTCCAAGTAAAACCTTGCGCCTTCACCACTGTGCTCCCAACTCTGACCACCGGGGCTGGTCATGGCCTGTACGGGAAAGAGCACGATTCCGGGGACCTAGGGGTGGAGGTGGGAGAGCATCAGCAGCCTGGGGTTCCGCGCCAGTCTCATCTTTGGAGCCCGAGTCAGGGCTCTGATTTGTCACTGCAGGGACAGCCTGTTCTAGGAGGGCCCTTCACAGCCTCATCTGTAGATTTCTGCCCCCCTCTCCACTTGGGGGAGACCTGCGGCCACACCTGTGTGCATTCTCTGTAAAATGAGTGTTTTAAGTATAAAAATGTCAAATATACCACAATGTTTGCAACTCTTTTTTAGTATGTATTAGTTTTGAAATAAATCAGGAGTCTTTTTTTTTTTTTTGAGACAGAGCCTCAAGCTGTCGCCCTGGGTAGAGTGCTGTGGTGTCACAGCTCACAGCAACCTCAAACTCTTCTGCTGAAGCAATTCTCTTGCCTCAGCCTCCCAAGTAGCTGGGACTACAGGTGCCTGTCACAATGTCTGGCTTAAATTGGGAGTCTTTTTTTTTTTGAGACAGAGTCTCACTTTATCACCCTCGGTAGAGTGCTGTGGCGGCACAGCTCACAGCAACCTCCAATTCCTAGGCTTAGGTGATTCTCTTGCCTCAGCCTCCCGAGGAGCTGGGACTACAGGCACCCACCACTACACCCAGCTATAAATTGGGAGTCTTAAAACAGTGGAAGTAAGCTGGATCTCTCAGTCTCTGGGAGGCTTGCTAGAGAGCTCAGCTTCCCCTCCCTTCTCAGGGTGGCAAAGTCAGGTGACCCCTCTGGGTGTTACTCTCTGATTGGGGTCAGAGCACAGTAGTGGTGGGGGTCTGTCCTCATAATGGCAGTGGAGCTCCCAGGCCAGCGTGGCTCCCAGTGGTGGATTGCTGAAGCTCAACGGCAGAGACCCAGAGGGGCTCAAGCCCAGGTGAAGGGATGAGCAGTGCCCTGTAGAAGACACGTTCCATTCTCTGATGGGAGCAGCCAGGGGTCTCCTGGGTGGATCCCACCTACCTTTCCAGGGCATTTACCGGAAGTGCAGTCACCGAGCAGGTGGCTGGAGAAAGGACAAGCTTATTTTCGCTTGGGGCCCTACTCTCCCGGGACTAGGAGAGTAGGGCTTGCCACCCACCTGCTTCGAGCACCTGGGAGGGGTCAAAGACGGGAAAACATGCACTTGGATGCTCATTCTCACAGCTCTTAGCCACAGGCCACGTAAGGACTATTGGAGGCCTGGTATCTAGCCGCCCTGGTCAGCCAGACTCCACTGCCAGAACCCTCGGAGGGGAGGAAGGTGTGCCTGCAGCTGCTCACCTCTATTCTCCAGGTGATGATCCCGGGCTCGTTGCCCACAGCTCGGAAGGCACTGCTCAGAGACATGGTGCTGTCCTTCCAGGGCTGAAATGTCACAGAGTGGAGGGAAGGTAATGCCTTCCGCAGAGGCGTCAGCCCAGTTTGTCCTCTAAGTCACTTCCCCATCTCCAGTCAGCCATCCTGCCGTGTCCGTGGAGCACCCCTGCACCTTTTCACAAGTCCCATTTCCCACCTTCCCGTCCCCTTGAGGAGAGCTCTGCTAACAGCGCCATCATTAACCATAGGGGTGGCGAGTGTGTCAGGCCCGTGTTGGTTCAGTCTGCATATGTTATCTCAGTAAATTCTCAGAAGGTGAGTGTGCATTCCGCAACTTTTGCTGCAGTAAAGTTGAGATTTACAGAGGTTAAGTGACTCACTCAAGGTCACATGTGACAGTGAAACCCTTTTCTGATCCTAAAATCTGTGCTTCTGGCCTAACCCATCCTAAACCTCTCTAAATTTCAGTGGACTAAAAAGCTGGTCAAAAATGTGTTTCCGAGCTGAGTTGCCTTTTCTCCCTCTCACTCTCCCGACTCTTCCAGACTCCCTGCGTCCGAGGTCCTCTCCACAGTCAGCTCTTGGACCTTTTTTTTTTTTTTTGGCTTTTACTATTATTCTTTTTCAAAGTAAACCCTCCTAAAATCCAACCCTTCCTACTTTTGTCATATGACAAATATATTCCCTGTGCCTTCCAGAAGCAAAGGGAAAGTAAAATGGCAGCCCTGGGCTGGGACAAACAAGCAAAGTACACAGGGTGGAAGGCGGGTGCGGCCTGGTCCACCCTGCACAGACCCAAGCTTGCCTGCGGAAGAGTCGCCCTCAGAGAACTTAGAGGCCTCCGGTTCCCTCAGGACGGAGCAAGGCAGGGTGGAGAGAAGGAGGAAGTGGCGGAGAGGTCCATGTGGACTGTGTTGTCTGTGCTATTAAACAACTTCGGCAGGGACGAGGTCACGTAGAGGCTTCTTCCTGCTCTCAAGGAGCTTACAATCTGAGCGTAACTAATGAATGCTAGATTATTTTTTCCCAAGAGGCAAAGGAAAAATGATAGGGGCTCGATGGGTTTACACAGGGTAAAAAACCACCACCCAGAAGGAACGGCGTGGAGCTTTGCTGTTTGGGGCACATTGTGCTGCTCAGAACGGGCGTGTCTGACCATTCTTTTCTTGAGCCTTGATGGATGAAGCCAGGTTTGGAGACTGAGTGCCATTATCTAGTATGGACTTTGGCTAAAAAGCAAAAAGCAAACTCCCTTTGTCTCCTGCTAGAGCAGGACTAAGGCAGGGCAGTGAGGCGGAGCAGCCAGTGTTTGAGGATTTAATTTGGTAACTTGCGCTGCCCCACCCTTTGCTGCTCAGTATTGCCCGGAAATGTTTGTTCGGGTTTTCTTCAGAGCCGAAATTTCAGTCATTAAAACAAATACCATAATCCAACTAGGGAAGGGGACAAGGTCCAGTGAATTCATTTTGTAGAGATAGAGAAGTCTAAGTGTCAACCTTGGAAAAGCCCAACCAACTGGCCTTAACCAGAACCGTGAACCTCAGAGGCTGAAAGCCATCCTATTTCACAGCAGGAAATTAGGACTCGGGAAGGAGCTCACTGGGCAAGAGAGGATATGCCCTGGAAGGGACTTCCTGCCACACCAGGTCACCCAGAAAACTTAATTCTGACATCCAAGTCCCCCCAAACTCTCTCTCTCCTCCCTAAGTCCGGATTCATTAATTCAGTACCCTTTGAGAGGACTCAGATCCCCCTGGAGTGGATCTGCTCTGAAATTCCAAGGGAAAAAGCCAGTGACCTTCAGTTCTCACACAGATGCCCTTATGGACAGACCCCAAGCAGAGGAAGGTGGGTGTAACTTCTGCCTTGCCCTGCATCTCATCTTTAGGAATGGGCGAAAGGGGTCTGTTCCGTCTTTTCCAGATTTCAAAATGTGTCCTATCTGCTCAGTTGTCTCTGAGATGAGCCCATCTACTTCTTAGTAAGAAGTTTGCAAAACTGCTCACAGACTCCGGGTTCAACCCTTTAAAAGCCTCATCCCAGAAGACAAAGCCAGGGGAGTTCCAGGATCCTCTTGCTTTTAATTTCTTCCTCATTCAGTAGCAACGAGGACCAGCAGACATGCCAACTCAGAGACCTTACCTTGCCTTCTTGCTCACGGTCTCCCCAGTTGCGGTGAGCAGGCGGCCGTGGGATGGAGAACCGCCCCAAAGCAGAGGCTCCAGACCCTGCTGCTGTAGCTTAGTGATGGCCGCACAGATATCAGGTCATATTATATTTGCTTGTGTTTGCATCTTAACTGCATTTTCCTGGTCCTGGCCAATCACAGCCTCCCTAGCACTGGGCTTGACTTATTCAAACCAGAATGAAAGCTTTATCTGTTCCTATTCAAAACAGCAAAAACAAGAGGAGTTTTAAAGGCTTCTTTGCTAACTCCAGCTCCACGCCCTGATCTAATTGATTTTTTAAAAGTGCACAGCCCATCAATAATGCAGGAAAGAGGGTGGGAGGATATGAAATTTGCCATATTGTAGCTATGGATGCATTACGCTGATGACAGGAGGCAGAGTCTGCTCTGAGTGCCTGGGATGTCCAGGCTGGCAAGAACCTCTCTGAGAAGCTTCTGGGCATTTCTCAGAGGGGGGGGGGAAGTCTGGGAGAAGAGCCAGGAGAGTGTTATCAGGCCATGCTGTTTCGCTCTTTGGAGGTCTACACGAGTCAGACATCAATACAATCAATATGTGAGTGCCTACTATGTGCCAAGAACTATGCTGGGCTCTGAATTTAGGGCTTTTGGTTTTGAAAGATGGGTGAAGCACAGAAGAATCCAGATGCTAAACCCTTAGCGCTTCTGGTTCTTGCCCAGAAGTCAATAGTACACCAAGCATATGCTTGATAAGCACCCAGATGGCAATGGAGTTGGACACGCCACTCACTGTAGGTAACCTTGAGCAGAAGCTCAGTGCTGAATCTGCAGCTGGTACCCCAGCTGGGTGTGCAAGCCTGCTCAGCCTGGGCTCTCCAGCTTTACCTGACCCAAGGGGTTAGAAGGAAGGACAGTGCCCGCGAAGTGACCAAGTAAAAGAGCAGCAGTCAGGAGGCGGTTCTCATTCCTGGATAGGTTTCTTAAACCCACTTTTATTAATTGTAAGTAATACAAATATTCCAAAAATATAAACAGACACTTAATGGCGTCCTACATTTCAAGTTTTTGAATACAACAAATTTATCAAACCATGAATCTGTAAGCAAGGTAGTCAGAATCCCGGAGCCCAGCTCAGCCACAGCGGGAAGCAGGTCCCCTACTCTCCAAACGGCACCAGGAAGGGGGAAGCAGAGCAAAATGGAATGTATCAAAGTTGGGTAAATGCGAGCAAAGACCCCTTGAGGCCCAAAGTGGAGGGTCTGTTTTAGGGCAGGCCCTGCGACATTAAAGGAACATCAAAGTACCGGGCAGCTGGCCAGACCTGACCTCTTTCCCCCTGATTGACTGCAGATATTTCTGGGTGTTTTAAGAAAAAAACAAAACTAAACTAGACCCCTTTTACAAAACAGGTGAATGAGGAATGACAGTGGTTAAATAACCAACAAGACCTGAGGGGGAAAATGGACTTACCTTTTTCATACACTTGGCCTGGCTAGGACCCTGGGCACTGACATCCTTGCAGGGGACTGCCCTACTGAGGCCTCAGGAACAGGGTAGGGGCAGATCAAGGATGGGATCCATTTCCCAGAGAATGACTGCCTTTAAACTTCCCATGCTCGTAGCTCAAAAAAAGCTTCCAGACCACTGCTAACGAGGTGAGTTTATACATTTACAAAATGGTTAAAATCTTTGGGAGGCGGGAGAGAGCTAAACAGAAGGTCCCACATAAACTGAAGGCAAATTCACTCAACCTGTCTAGTAAGGGACCCACGGGCTTACAGAGCGTCCCCTCTACAATGTGCAGAGTGGAAACCCCTACCTGACCCTTTCCCAAACTGGTCCTGTGTCCAAAGCTCCCCCTATGAGAGGGACACGAACATCAGGCTTTTGATTTAGAAGCCCAATCAGAGAGACACACTGTGTCCCTGAAGAGGCACCTTGAAGGACTGAAGCTGGCAGGTGGGCAGATGCCTGGCATGGCTTGACACGGTGCTGGTCAGGCACAGTGGTCTGCTGCCTCCTCAAACCAGTCTCCAAAGGGAAGTGCTGGTGGGAAGCCCGAGAACAGAGCCCAGGATGAGCTGGCTTCCTCCCAATCTTGCCCTGCCCAGTCGAGTCTGGTCTGACTCGTCTGGGGAACAAGTTTTACAATCATCACTTGCCCCTAACACACTGATACTCAAAACTGGACAGCAAATAATGGCTGGACTGGCTCCGGTCTGTGCGGATGGACCCTGTTTAGAATTGGCTGAATTCCTTTCCGGAAGGGGCAGAGGGGTTGGGAACGGCATTTCTGTGGGAGACTCCAGGTGGGCAGCAGGGCTGCCAGCAGCAGCTGTAACCGAGCGGGGCTCCACACAGAAGCAGCAGGGACACTCCCTCCGAGCCATCCTGGCTTTGGTCACAGTTCACAAGCCTGGTAAGAAAGAGGGTAGCACAGGCTTTCTCCACCTGGAAAAACATGGGGATCTAAAGGAAGGCAGAAAGAGTCACTGGGACTCAAGTTTACAGCCTCTTATTGCTTTTTAGTCAGAAAAGCTTAGTTGAGCTCAGAGGTGAAGATTTGGCCAGGAGCAACTCAGGGTAGGGCCTGGGAGAGGCTCCTGCAACGTTAGGATAGTGGTCCAGCCCGGGGCTGACGCCAGTTTGCCTTATTTTAAGTTCCCACTTTCCTCCGGGAGAGGATGCATCTGGCCAGCACCTGCAGCCCTCTCCCCTTTACCTGCAGCAGGACCCTGAAGGCACCAGGGAATGCTGCGGGGGCAATGACCATATGAGCTCTGGGGATTCTTTTCCACTTCTGTGATGCCAAAGAGAAGGACAAGGTCTCACAACCTTGGGACAAGCTGGGAAGATGGCACCCCAAAGCTAGGGAAATGTCAGCCAGCTGTCGGAACACCTAGCTGCTACTTTACCACCTGGTTTTCTGGAAACTAGTTCCTTAAGGCTGGACCTAGTGTGTGGAAATTGAAAGGGAAAATGGGGGTGCAACCTGAGTGGGTGGCGCAAGTCACAAATGCTTTGTGACACCTGCTTCCAGGGAAACAGAGATGGGGACAGGAACTCCCACCCCAGGAGGGAAGGAAGAGAAGGAGAGAGCCCCACCCAGCCCCGGGGCAGGCCATGATTAAGGCAGTGATGCTGAGGTGGGGCCCCCTTAAGGGGCCCCTTGTGCTCCCAATTTCAGCAGCACTTTTCCTCTTGTTTTCTGGCCTGGGGAAACTTCACTTTGTGATGATTTTTTAAAGCATTCACCATTAAGAACCTTTAAAAGCAAGAGATGCCCAGTGCACAGGTCATGAGCGGCCCGCTCACACCTGTCACCAGAAGCAGGACGCATGCATGTTAGGTTGGCAAGCTTAGCAACAAGAACGCCTGTTCCCTCCTCATCCTAGGAGTACAGGAATTCTGAGGTCCTGGAAGGGAAGAGCGACAGCGAGGAAAGATGAACAGAGCTGGGTACAAGCCTGGCCCTGGGGTGGGGGGAAGACAGAATAGGAAGAGACCTGCCCAACAAACAGGAGGGGCTGGGGCAGCTTAGCTCTCCCCAGCTGCTGGAACAAAGGTCCTTGTACCAGCACCAGCGGAGAATCCCTGAAGAGGAGACTTATGGCAACAATCCCAAGCTCAGCTGATCTACAAGCCGAGGGGACACACACATTCATCCTTGAGGATTTCTTTCTTCCCTGCACCCCCAGGGCCTCCCACATTCATCTGGGGCCCAGGACTGCAGCTGTGTCAGAAAGAAAACAGGCCCAACACTTCATGTTTAGAAAGAGAATTTTAAAACAGAGTCAAAAGAACGGAAATCAGGCATCTGTCCTCTTCCAGGGCGGGGAGAAGACCTCCTTCCCCACAGGTTCAAGACTATGGCTAGGTGGTAAGGAAGGCAGGCCCTGCACCCAAGCCTTGGGGAGACACAGAAGGACCCAGGCCAGGCACTTGGCTAGGGGCAAGCGCAGCCCTTGGGCCACAGGACCTAATGGCCTCTGGGGGACTGGTCTGGAAATAAGTTCTCATCTTCCCAGAATGTCATCTTTTTGTCTGCAGCAGTTGGCTGGAGAAAGGTTTCAGAAAGGTGTGTTCATGGGGCATCCAAAGGCAGCCTCCGACCCTTCCTTTCTCCTTGGCATAGGCCTTAAAATACTGAGGAAAGGCCATGGTTTGGCACTGAAGCCTTCAATAGTCTTCATCCCTATAGAGCTCAGTGGCTCTCAGGGTGACAGGAGAGGACACAACTAACTTGGGAAGTCTTGATCTTTCAGTTTCTCCCCCACGGGACATGCTGGGGCCACAGCTCACAGCAACACACTCTCACACTCACACATGTTGTGGGGACACGACTCAGGGAGCAGTTGGCTCTGGTTTTCGTTGGTCTGGTATTTGCCATTCAGCATCTAACCTTTCCTAAAGCTCATTCCAATCGTTCCTCACTATTTCCAGGCCTTGTTTGGCAAGGTGCTCCAGCTTCCACTCTGTCGGGCTGATCATAAAGGCACAGTATAGCAAAGTCCCCTACTGGGATGGCCATTGCTTGGAAACAGGGAGGGTTAAGGGGCCCGCAGCTGCCCGAGGCTGGTGTAGACGTCCTCTGCTCCACTCAACTCCTCAAAGATTGGGATCAGGTTCAGCAACTCTGTGTCTGCCATGTCATCAAACCAGGACTGCACGGGCACCTGGGACAGGGAAAAAGTGGCATCAATCTCACGACTGCTATTCTTTCTCTTCCCCACCCCAGAGCCATAGAGGCTGGCTGGTTCTGCTGGGGTGGGGCATCCTCTGGTTAAGTCCATGTTCACACAGCCCACGCAGGACCACTCACGGCATTCTCTGGGTGGAAGATATAAGAAGCAGGCGAGTTGTCCAGGATGAGGGTTTTCCTCAGGTCCCTCCCCAAACGGCTGAGGTCCTTGACATAGCAGCCCTGATGAAACACACAGGACTCCCGGAAAAGGCGGGCCCGGAACACCCCACAGCGGTCCAGCAGATCCGTCACGGGGTCGGCATACTGGCAGGAGAGAAGGCCGACTGTGAATACAAGCCTGGTCCCCTGTGGCTTCTGTACACCAGCAAGGAGGTATTGGACCACCCGGTGGTTGCCACACCTGCTCCTGGTTCCTCCCTCACATCGCCCCCAGGTACCTTGGCCAGGCTGGCAGTGAAGAGAACACATTCGAAGAGCTCCCCCATGCGCCTCAGGAACTCGTCCACGTAAGGCCTCTTGAGCACGTACACCTGAGGAGAAGCAGAGGCCTGCTGGGGTGCCCTGCAAGTCGAAGTCTGCAGCACCGGCCAGCCGCACAAGGGTAGCCGGAAGCCAGGCTCCCACACACAGCCTCGTGGATCGCCTGGCTGGAAGTCTTCTCCCCACAGCCCAGGGCACTAGCATGGCCCCTCAACAGGCTTCTGGGGGCTCCATGGTGCTGACCTCATCTTGGCTCAGGAAGACGCGAATACACCATGTCCCAGGAGCCATCTCTGTCTCCAGCGTCGGGCCATCAGCTGCCTCCAGAAACAAGTAATCAAGAATAGGCCTCACAGATGGATACAGCCTATCCTGGATTACTTGAATCCAGCCACAGCCTTGGAGGGAGCTTTCTGTCCTTGGCTCCAGAAGGACAGTCTATCCAGGACACCATCAGGCAAGGACACAGACGCTTCCTGGAGCCTCTGACTGCAACAGGGAGAACTGACTCTTTCCCCTCCAGGACCACGGACCAGACACCCTGCTGCACCTTGCCTTAGCACCACCTACTCTGTGCTCACTCCTCCTGCCACCCTTACCACCTGGGTCCACTTTCATGATCTTTCCCATTTTGGCCTCAAAGGCTCTCTGACTACATGTTCCCCATCTGCATTCAATTGCTTCCCTGCCTCTGGCCTGCACAGCTGCTACTGGAAACATTTCCTCCAAGCTCCTTTATCCACATCACTCCCGAGCTCACAGCCGGGTCTGCATGGCCTCCTCTGTGAGTTGGCCTCGCTGGCCCCGCACAGCCGAGCGGCAGGGCCTCTCCTCTCTGGGCAGCCACAGCACAGCTCCCGTCAACCTGCTGTCCCTCAGCAAGCCATCCACTGCCTGGCTGTTCTCCAAGCTCGGCATCCTTTCACCAGTTTCTGCTGAAATCCTGCCTTCATCAGCTACTCGCCCTCATTTTTATCTCATCTCTTCTTTATTACACCGCCTGTCTGAAAATATTCCTTTGTCTTTTCCCCATGGGTTTTGACATCTCTTACCCACAACTAGCTTGTCAATGGCTGCAGGGCCAAGCCTGGCTCTGACCAGGGGCTGCTGCAGGGCCTGGTGGAGCGCCCTGCATAGGGAAGTGGTGACAAAAGCCTTTGATGCACGTGGGACACTGATGACAACCCCTGGGAGCCTCCATCTGTTTCCCTACTAGTAACTTTACTATGATCAGGCCATGCAAGCAAGTATGAGGCCACCAGGGCACCTGCTACAGTGGTCCCTGCCTCTCGGGCCAGCGGGCAGACCATCTGGGCAAGCACTGTGAGCAAATGGTCTTTTGCCACCAGTATCACGTGATCTTTAACCTGGGACTGAGCAGCTATGCTGGACTGGAGGGTGGTCTCGCTCAGATCCGAGTGAGGAGATGAGAAAATGTGACAAATTGTAACAGTGCTGGCCTTGATGGGGTGGGCTCACAAGTGACAGCTACTACTATCATTAAGTAACATAAACCACTCTTTCCAACAGCTCAGCTGCAAAGAGAAAACAAGGATGACAGCTACAGGGGGAGGTGGGTTTGAAAATTTTCTTAAGACAAGAAGGCCCTAAGTGTCTAATACTAGTAAGAAGGAGAGGCTTAAGTTATAGAAAAGGGATCAACTGAGGGAACGCAAGCCCTGAGAGGGGCTGAGGACCCCAGCGCAGGTGAGGCAGAAGGCAAAACCCCACGTTGCAGGCTGGGTGCGGCTTGCTAGGCTGCTTACCTGGTGAGTGGTCCCCTCAATCTCGACAGGCACTATGAAGTCGGCATTGTTGATGGGCTGGAAGGCAGAAAAGTTAATGACATCAGCATGGGAGAGGCGGGAGAGCAAGTCACCATGCCCCGGGAGGGTGGGGAGGAGCAGATCTCAGAAGACTCCTGGGTGCTCCTCCTGCCACCCCCTGAGGGTTCTCACCCATTCTACCCCACCAAATTCTACCCGAGCTAGGTATTTGAGGGTCTTCCTGAGTGACAAACATCCCGATAAGACAAACGGGGGCAAGAACCACAGCTGATTCAACCACTCTTGTGGCTTTGCTGTGATGGAGGCTGGGTGGCTCTCTGTGTTACGTGGCTGGGGGCTGACGCAGCCTGTCAGCAGTGAAGGGAGGAGCAGGGGGTCCCTACTCAACACCCATTGGTGTGGCCTCTAGATATCTATAACACCAAGGTGGCCAAGACGCTGGAAGCCGGCCTTCTCCCCCTGGTCACTCCCCTAACCTCATCTGTAGGTGCCTTACAGTGCCGGTTGTCGGGCTCACAAACAGGCCCCAGATGGGGGCAGGAAGGGTTCTCGATGTTGAATTACCTTAAAGGAGCTATGCACAAGGGTCTCATCCAGATCAATAACCACACAGATCCTTCCTTCATCTTCCTCTGTCACCTCTGGAAGCAGGCAGGTCCCTGGGATCTAAAAGCAGAGCAGAGTGCTGAGCTTTGCCCATTAAGAAAGCCCACTGGTCCCCTCAGACCTCTAGGAAGAGCCGGGCTGCTTGTGGAGACAGAATCACCAACTCAGGACAGACACCATTTAAAGGCAGACAACAGAGAAGGTAGAGTTGGTTTCCGGGTTTCAAACTCCCCATGGGACTAGGAAGTGATAACATTGGTGGTGGAGGCGAGAGCTGCCGTGGGATGGAGAGCAGCTGCGGGAGGAGGTAGGGAGCACCAGCTGTCCCCGGAAAGCTACTGCTGTGCATACAGCAGGCCCTCAGCACTGAATGGTTTCTTGGGGCAGGCAGGTCGTCGGCCAGGCGAGGAGTGAGGGCACCACCCTGCCCAGCAGGGCTTGCCAGGGGTCACAGGGTCCTGAGCTTCCGAGCACTTAGCCAGCCAGACTCACATACCTGATAAAACTGGTACTGGAGACAATGGAGCAGATCCGACTGCGGAAGAGAAGAAGGTTGTCAGTGCTCCAGCCACAACTACTACTTCGGCCTCAGGCCTGGAGGGCAACTTTCTCCCCAAGACCCAGCCACCTGAAGCGAACATGACAGAAGTGACTTTTCCTGGGAGGTAGGTAAGAAAGGGGAAAAGCCAGGGCTTCTTTCCCAAACAGGCCTGGTGAAGGCTGGGGAAGACGGTGTCCCTACTCTCCGTTGCCCCTGCCTCTAGCTGGACAAAGTAAGGGGCAGGGGACTCAAGCAGCTGACTGAGGGACACGAAGTGAGGGGCACACCCAAATCCAGAGCCTCATTGTGGCAGTTCAGCCTTTCGCTCTGAGAGCCTGTGCATTCTACGCCCTCCCTGCGGAGACATACAGGGGACACTAAGCCCCCAACCTCAACAAAACCTCAAGGAAGCCACATGGTAGGAACCCAAAGTATGAGCAATGGTGAGTGCTGAGAGAGCAGAGAGACCTTTCCCTGCCTTTTGCTAATAATGAAGTTATAGTTATAAAAAGGAGTAAGTGTTCTTAACAAAACCCTTGTGTAAGAGACACTAAAATCCTAGCACTTAAATAACCTCAATGTTGGCATTTCAGTGTATTTCCTCCAAGTTTGTGTTATCAGCCTTTTTTCCCACATATGATAACACATGATTTCACACTCTGCATGTGAAACTCAGTAACAAATGTTGCGACTCAGCACTTCTCCATGTTACTGAGAACTCTTTGTAAAAATCACTTAAGTAATGCTATCAAGTTATTTGTACTTTATTAACCATTTCTCCCCATTGGAAAATGAAGTGATTTTTTCACTCACTGATGTATGTGTCTTTCTTTTGAGACAGAGTCTCACTATGTCGCCCTTGGTAGAGTGCTGTAGCGTCATAACTCACTGCAACCTCAAACTCCTGAGTTCAAATGATCCTCCTGCCTCAGCCTCCCAATTAGCTGGGACTACAGGCATTTGACACAATACTCAGCTAATTTAATTTTTCTGTTTTTAGTACAGATAGGGTCTTGCTCTTACCCAATCTGATCTGGAACTCTCCAGCTCAAGGGATCCTCCTGCCTCGACCTCCCAGAGTGCTAGGGCTACAGGTGTGAGCCACTGTGCCCAACCACAGAATATAATTTTTGTTGGCCCCACCCTTGAAATAGTATATGTAGTATATCTTTTAGTCATTGTGATGATCAAAAATACTCACAGGTATTGACCAAGCCCAGGAGTGCGAGATTATAGTGAGCTAGGATCACAGCACTTCATTCTAGCCCGAGTGATGGAACAAGACCCTATCTCTTAAAAAAGGCAGGGGCCTGTGGCTCATCGAGTAGAGTGCCGGCCCCATATACTGAAGGTGGATGGTTCAAACCTGGCCTCCGCCAAACTGCAAAAGTAGAAAAAAATAGCCAGGCGTTGTGGCGGGCACCTGTGATCCCAGAAACTTGGGAGGCTGAGGCAAGAGAATCATTTAAGCCCAGGAGTTGGATGTTGCTGTGAGCTGTGTGATGCCACGGCACTCCACCTAGGGCAATAAAGTGAGACTCTGTCTCTACAAAAAAAAAAAAAAGGCTGGTGCAGGCGGTGCCCGGAGCTCAGTGGGTAGGGCACCAGTCACATACACCAAAGCTGGCAGGTTTGAACCCAGCCAGGACCAGCTAAAATCAACAGTGCCAACTGCAACAAAAAAATAGCTGGACGTTGGGGGTGTGGGGGGAGACCTGTACTCCCAGCTATTCGGGAGGCTGAGGCAAGAGAATTGCGTAAGCCCAAGAGTCAGATGTTGCTGTGAGCTGTGATGCCACAGCACTCTACTGAGGGTGACATAATGAAACTCTGTATCAAAAAAAAAAAAAAAAAAAAAAGGCTGATAGTAAGAGGGACTTTGCCCAACAAATGCAATCAGTGTAACATGGTTTCTTGTACCCTCAATGAATCCCCAACAATAAAAAAAAAAGGCTGATGTAGTGGCTCATGCCCCTAATCCTAGCACTTCAGGAGGCTGAGGTAGAAGGATTGCTAGAGCCCACGAGTTCAAGACTAGCCTAGGCAATGTAGCAAGACCTTGTCTCTATAGAAATATTAAAAACTAGCTAGGTGTGGTGGTGTGCTCCTGTAGTCCCAGCTACTCAGGAAGTTTAGGCAGGAGGATCTCCTGAGCCCAGGAGTTTGAGGCTGCAGTGAGCTATAAGGATGACAGTGTGCGATCCTATCTCAAAACACAAGTTCATGGGTGGGCGTGGTGGCTCATGCCTGTAATCCTAGCATTCTGGGAGGCCGAGGCAGGTAGATTGCCTGAGCTCACAGGTTTGAGACTAGGATGAGCAAGTACGAGACCCGGTCTCTAAAAATAGCTGGGCATTGTGGTAGATGCCTGTAGCCCAGTAACTTGGGAGGCTGAGGCAAGAGAATCGCTTGAGCCCAAAAGTTTGAGGTTGCTGTGAGCTATGACACCATGGCACTCTGCCCAGGGAGACAAAGTGAGACTACGTCTCAAAAAAAAAAAAAAAAATCAAGTCTTAGCACCCATAGCACAGTGGTTGGGGCGCCAGCCACATACACCTGGGATGGTGGGTTCAAACCCAGAGTGGGCCCACTGAACAGCAATGACAACTCCAACAACAACAAAAAAAATAGCTGGGCATTGTGGAGAAGGCCTGTGGTCCCAGCTACTTGGGAGGCTGAGGCAGGAGAATCACTTGAGCCCAGTAGTTTGAGGTTGCTGTGGCTGTAACGCCACGGCACTCTACGAGGGCGACACAGTGAGACTCTGTCTCAAACAAAAAAAAGTTGAGAAACACCTCCCCCACCCCATCTCCAAATGCGTCGCTCAGGTATAGGTGATGTGCATGGTCAGTGAAACTCTACCATGCTTTAATAACGCCCCCTAGGAGGTCCCTAGTAGAGTTATTAAAAGCACAGTAGAGGTTCAATTCCTCAGCTCTCCGCAAGTCAGATAACTTGAAGATAGCTTTGCATACAGGAATCTCCAAACTTCTGGTTTCTCTGCACCACACTGGAAGAGTTGTCCTGGGCCACACATGAAATACATAAACACTAATGAAAGCTGATGAGGGGGGAAAAAAGGTCCATGCATAATTTTCATGATATCTGCCACCACAGATAAGCAAAAAAGTCCTCATATAATCCGCATGCAGGGACAACTATGCCATAGGAGAAAACAACAACAAACACAGGTTTTAGATAGCTAGAGAGATCTAAGTTCTAATCCTGTCACTACCAGTTACCAACCACAAACTCTTCAGGGACTCCATACATCCTAAAGTTCTCATGATTGCAAAATGGGAACCCTGTGAGTGTCCTGTGTGGCTCACTTGGGACGATATACGCAAAGTGGCTCGCATGGTTCCTTGGCACCTGGAAGGCTCTGGACCACAGGGGTCCTCAGAAACCACAAGGACATCCAGGTGACCCACACTGTAAGTGGGAAGCAAATGGATTACTAAGGGAAGGACAGAGGAAGGGCTTCTTTTTTCTAGAGGTCTTCACAACCTTGGGCAAGGCCACCTGCCCTCTTGCCCTGCCTGCAGGGACCCCCCACTAGCAGTTCCTTCCTTGCAAGTTCTGTGCCACCTGGCCCAGCTACCTTAGCAATGGTGCTGGCTTCCTCCTTATATGCAGCAAGCTCAGTGCAGGAGCTTGACTGGCCAACATGCTGGGCGCGAAAACAGCAGAAAAGGGCCTTGAAGATGTTACGTCCACGAGGCTTCTTAGGAGAGGACTTGCAGACCAGGCCTAGAGTAGAGAAAGAATGACAGATGTGTTACCTACAGAGACATTAGTCTCCGCCCCCAGCCACCTTCAAGCCCCCAGCCCCTTTAGTTTTATGAGACTTTTTTTTTATTTTTTATTTTTTTGAGACAGAGCCTCAAGCTGTCACCCTGGATAGACTGCCGTGGCATCACAGCTCACAGCAACCTCCAATTCCTGGGTTCAAGCGAGTCTCCTGCCTCCGCCTCCCAAGTAGCTGGGACTACAGGTGCCTGCCACAACGCCCGGCCATTGATTTTGTGGTTTTTTTTTTTTTTTGAGACAGAGCTTCAAGCTGTCATCTTGGATAGAGTGCTATGGCATCACAGCTCACAGCAACCTCCAATTCCTGGGCTCAAGCGAGTCTCCTGCCTCTGACTCCCAAGTAGCTGGGACTACAGGCGCCTGCCACAACGCCTGGCCATTTTTTTGGTTGCAGCCGTCATTGTTGTTTGGCGGCCCGGGCTGGATTTGAACCCGCCAGCTCAGGTGTACGTGGCTGGCGCCTGCCCAGCCCCTTTAGTTTTAACCTCCACCAGGGCACACGTCACACGAACAACGGCAGACAGGATGGTAAAGCATACGTGTCACTCTAACATTTCTCTGTAAAATACAAATGGCGAGAAGAATCCCCACTTTCTGGTTTGGGAAATGGGAGACCTGAGCTCCAGAGGGTTTAGGATTTGTTCTTTATTCCATGAGGGGGACACAAACAGAGGGAAAGACTCTAAGAGTCTGTGTACACAGCCCCATCTAGGTGTCCTGCTGCTCCAGTGATAGCACTGAAGGGGCCCTGAAAATCAATTCACAAAGACAAAAGTTCCCCTGACCAATGCCAGTTCCCAGGCAGACTAACCAGTCCAGACAGGGAGTAACCTACTCCACTTCAAGGTAGTGGAGATGCGGCTCTGTTCAGTGTCAGCTTCCCTAGATGCTGGGTCAGTGGCAGCAGAATGGAGCCCAATTTACCTAAAAGCTCCAGACCAGAAACAAGGTGAGAAATCCAGAAGGGCCACAGCACCAAGGAAGAAACTGCAGTCTTTCTTCACTCTCTCTCCCCCAAACTCCAGCCCCTTTCCTTAGTGCTCCCTCCCCTCAAGGACCAGGAACCCAACTGGCAAAACCCCAGAAGATCAACCTCTTAGGACACAAGCACCCAGCCCCACGTCCTAGGCTGAGTGATGCCCCTACCTCTGGGCTGCAGCTGCTTGGTCCAACATCAACAATTTGGGTGTGGGAAATACAAAGTCATTTTAATAAGTGGTCTGGCACGGTAGCCCAAGAAAGGCCAAGCAGATACAAATAGCTATGGGAATTACAAGTTCAAGCAGAATCCTGGATATCCTGATATTCTGACTTCAGAAGAAATGTTGCAATCAATTCCTTTTGCTTTAGATGAACTTTTCCGGCAAGGGCTGAGCAACAATGGAAAGCTATCATGGCTACTGTGGCCAGGAGGTGGCGCTGCGCAACCACTTGCAGAATGATCCTGGCCTCAGGTCTCCCTTCTGGAGGGCATGAGTACCCCAGAGGCTGGGCAGGAGATAGACCTAAGTATTAAACCCAAGCCTTTACAGTTTAAAGCCCAGGGCAAACTACTGTGCAGAAAATGAATGCCGGAAATTCTTCTATCTGTGTGGGGTATAGAAAAGCATCCCTGTGTGGTTCCTTGAAGCATACATGCACCAAGGCGGCCCTGCAGAAAAGGGTGACTGGAGAGTCATTTAACACCCATTTACTGCTTGTGCCCCTGGAGAAACCAAACCATTCCCCCAGGACCAATGGGGAAGACATGGCCCCTACCTGGCAGCCAGTCAAGTGCAGTCAGCAGCCCTGCTGGACGGCAGACTGAGCTCTGACTCAGCAGGGACAGGGGCGTCCTGCAGGTGCAGGCTGGGCCCAGTCAGCAGGTCCAGCATGCTCTCCCTCTCTCCTGGTTATGGCCATTGGAAACCTTTTAGACCGTGACTGGGCCTGTCCAGCAAGTTGCCTAAAAACCTGGATGTCACTTTCAGGCTTGTGGCCCTGGAGACAGAACGATTTCCAGGGACTGGGGGTTCCTTCCAAGGATTATCCCCAAAGCCCCTCCTGCATCAAGGAGACAGCAGACAGCAGGACGAGAGGTTCCTTGGAATTTTCTCCCCTACTTTTACGCAGAAATTGGAGGGTAAGGACAGATTTTCCACCTGCCTGTAGTGGCCCACATTAAATTCCAAGTCCGGGGACTGACTCAAAGCAGACGCTGACAACAAAGCCTCGAGACCAAGCCGAGCCATCGCTCTTCCTTCGGTTTACGGCTTCTTCACGCAGGACCACAATCAGAGGCTTAACCCGGCACGGAGCCTTTTTTAAAAGGCCACACGGCCTGGGCCTTTCCTGAAGAGAGGCTGTCAGGAATGCACTCGGCATCTTAGTGACAGACGCTGTGAAGGCTGAGTAATCCTGAGAGGCAGGGGGTGAAAGGGGCAGCTGGCCGGGGCCACGGAGAGGCCTGGCTTGCGCCCACTGCGGAGAACCCAACAGGCAGAAGCGCCTCAGCCCTAGGCAGGGAGCTTGGACTCTGCAGGGGATGAGGGGCTTCTCAAAAACACAATGTGGCTGGCAGCCCCTGGGCCTCTGAGACCACAAATGCCTTGACCTTGGGGGCAGGCGTCTGAAGCAGAGTACCCCAGACCGGTAACAGCGAGGTCAATACCCCGACATCTTTCACCCCCCACTTCCCTCAGTCCTCGTCCAGGCCTCTGTCCTGCTCACCTTACACATGCTGCTCCTGAGACTCTGGGGGCCTGCCTCCGGTCCCCAGCACAGCTGCCTCCCCCAGGCAGCACTTGCTCACCCGCTGACAGCAAGTGACTCCAGGGGCCTTCAGGGCCTTTGTCACTCCTAGAACCTGGGACACCTCTACTAGTCTGCAACGGCCCAGAGAGTTTAAAACAGGAAAGCCTCCAAGGGGGAGATGGAGGGCACTGGTGTTACTGAACCAAGGCAAGCCACTGAGCCTCCGCTGTGCTTGCTGAGCAACACAATGCGCCAGGCCTATGTGAGACACTTGAAACCTCTCCTTCCTTTGGTCCTCACTACAAACCCATTTTACGGATGGAAAGCCAAAGCACAGAGAGGTTAACCTACTCAGGGTCATGCAGGCAGCTGTGACAGCAGAGCCAAGCTTTGAACCCAGATCTGCCTGAACCTAGAGCCAAGGTTCTTAACCACTACCCGGCGCGGGGCCTCTGACAGGGACAGCCTGCACATGTACTCACGCAACAACTGGGAGATTTGGGGCACTCTCAGGTCTCTTCTCAGTAATGTTCTATTCCTTTCTAGGATGGGCTGATAAAGGACCAACGTTGTGTGTCCACAAATGTGTCCTCTTCGGCAGGCCACCAAAGGGGCGAATGGTGAAATAGAGCAAGCCTCTGGGATTCCACCCCACCCCTGCCCTGCACCTGCTCTGACCGGCAGATACCTTTGGCAGAACAAGAGGAGGAGCAGTGGAGGAGGGAGGGGCTAGAGCCAGAAGCTTCCCTGAAGACCTGCTTTGTTTAGTGGATTTAGGGGTGAGGAACCACACAACAGAATGGATCTGAAAGTTGTGTCAAAAGGCCTTTCAAGTGGTTCCTTTCAGCCAGCACTTCTCATTGTGTCCCTGACAGCCAGGTGCAGGCCACCCCCACCCCTCTGTGTGAGATGGTGATGGGGAGGGCACCAGACACAAGAGGCTTTCTTTACAGGCCCGGAGGGACCTCACTGCACATGGTTTCCCCAATGAGGGAGGGCACTTCCAGTGGGTGCCATGTACCTGAACCACCAGCTACTTCCCACCTGCATGCCCTGCTACCCTCTGTGCGGACGCACAGCCCTCCTCCCCACCCAGCTGCTGATAGCATCTGCTCTTTGCACTCCAAACATCTGGTTTGGGACTAGATGTCTGAGACGAACAGCACAGACCCAGTGAGGGAGAAGGCTCTGGCTTACAAACAAAGTGGGCAGGTGGCTGCAGACATGCAAGGTGAGCTGGCCCTCAGCACTCTCCTGGAACCTGCCCAGGCGGGGTGTGAAGACAAGGCAGGATGGGAGAGGCGCCCCCCTACTCCGGGACCACCTGGGCTGAGGTCCAAGCTCTGCGAGTTACTGACTCAGCCACGCACCCTCTTGGAACCTTAGTTCCCTCATGCATATACTGAGATAACAGCAAACTCTCACCCAGGACTGAAGGATAAACAGAGTAAGATACTGTGCAAACTCTAAAGTAAATGCCATGCTTGTTTTCATTAGTTATCTAAGGGGAGATGACCACTAATTGGCAACGTCATGGGCCTCATTCCAGGAGGCCATCAACAGATCAGAAGCCCTCCCACCCTCACCAAGTGGACCAAGGCCAAGCACAGATGAGGAAATGGCCTGAGGAACTGAGCAGCAGCAGTTTTTCAAAAAGTCAGAGCAACCCCTACACGTTCTCCCAATCCCCTACCAGAGTTGTTTCCCAGCTCCCAGACTCCCACACTGGCACTCCGTGCTAAGAGGAAAGCAGCAAGGCTGTTCCACTGACAGGAACATCACCTTATGCCCTTGTACCCACCCTGGTGACCCCAAGAAGGACCAAGAGAGCACGGTGGTTGTTCCTGCCTCTTAGGAAGTGCCTGCGTGTACACACACATGCAGACTGGCTGTACCGGGACAACACCTTTCACCTTCTGAAAGTCACGTCCAGATATCACCTATGCCAACAACACAGCTCTGTGTCCCAGCAAAGGAATGCTTCACACCTCTGTCTGAGACTGGGCAGAAGGCAAACCGCTCCCGTTATTGGATTTTAACAAGTCCATTCAAGTAGAAAGATGCTTTCTTTCTTGGTTCATCTCTCAGAAGTACTTCCTTCCCCACGGCGGACCATCCCCCCTGTGGGCTTAGTCTGGCTATCACTATAAAAGAGCCGCTCGGAGGGGCCTCTTTCCCCTCAGCTATTGGAGGAAGGAGAGTATTTGGAGCATTTCCGGCCCTACTTGGCCAGCTGCCTGGGCCCTGCAGCCAAGACACATCTGATTGGGGCTCCCCGTGGAGAGGAGTCCTCCCAGGTTCTCTGCAAGGGGCATCTGTGCCTTGGCTAAGGACAGGCCCTACAGTGCCAGGTGGACGGAAGGGCTCTTCACACCAGCAGGTGAGTCGGCAGGGGAACAAAGGAGGATGAGAGATGCCTAGACATCCCCCACACAGAAAAGGCTAGAAACAAGAAGGGGTACCATTCTCATAGGGCCTGACCACTGACGCTGTACTCTTCAGCTAACAAGGAGGGCAGGTCTCACCCAGCTCAGCGCCAGCTCCTAAAGTTCTAAAAAGTAGCAGTAAATCTGGCTACATGGACATTTTTGTAAAGACAGTTTTAGACATGCTTTTTGGCTCATACCAGCATGATGTACATTGGTGCCTCCCAACTGCCAATAACTGGGGCAGTCCTACCTAAGCCTGTATGTGTATTAGCTCCTTTTCCTAGGACAGGAGAGCTCCCTGCCCAACTCTCTTTTTTTTAAGACAGAGTCTCACTTTGTCACCCTGGGTAGAGTGCCATAGCATCACAGCTCACAGCAACCTCTAACTCTTGGGCTTAAGCGATTCTCTTGCCTCAGCCTCCCAAGTAGCTGGGACTACAGGCAACCGCCACAATGCCTGGCTAATTTTGTTTTTTTTTTTTGCAGTTTTTGGCCACCTCTCGTATATGGGGCTGGCGCCCTACTTCTTTGAGCCATAGGCACTGCCCATGCCTGGCTATTTTTTTGTTGTAGTTGTCATTGTTGTTTGGCAGGCCCAGGCTGAGTTTGTGCGCCAGCCCCAGTGTATGTGGCTGGTGCCCTAGCTGCTGAGCTACAGGCACCAAGCCTTTCTCACTCTTCTGAGACAAGGTCTCACTCTGTTGCCTAGGCTAGATGCCAGGGCATCATAATAGCTTGCTGCAATCTCAATTCCTGGGCTCAAGTTATCCTCCTGCCTCAGCCTTCTGAGTAGCTGGAACTTCAGGCATGTACCACCACTCTTCTATTTTTTGCAGAGATGAGCCTTGCTCTCTTGTTCTGGCTGATCTCGAACTCCTGACCTCAAGCAATCCTCTAGCCTCTGCCTCCTAAAGTGCTAGCATTACAGGCATGAGTCACATTGCCCAGCCTACAACTCTTCTTTCTAAGAAACAATGACTTCTTTCAGACCTGGGTCCTTAAGGTCACTTGGGGGGGGGCTGTGGCACAGGTCACATGCTACCTTGTCTCCTGCCTTTCCCATCTCCTTCAGTAATCTGGTTTCTGATCTCAGGGATCTTCCTTCAAGAAGGATTCAGTTTGGGGAACGGGATTTCCTGGCAACTTCTAAAGCACAATCAAGATATTCTGTGATTTTAGAATTAGTCTATACACTCTGGGAGGCCACAGGAGATGGACTGCCTGAGCCTGAGCCTGAGCAAGACCCCATCTCCAGAAACAGGAGTGCTGCCCCAGCGCTTCAGGAGGCAGAGACAAGAGAATCTCTTAAGCCCAAGAGTCTGAGGTTGCTGTGAGCTATGACGCCACGGCACTCTACCAAGGGTAACAAAGTGAGACTCTGTCTCAAAAAACAAACAAACAAAAAAAGAATTAGTTTATAAAATCATTATTGCCAGAACACCCTCCTGGGAAGCTCCAACATACTTAAAAATGTGACAGGGTCGGGGAGCAGTCCCCAGCAGCAGCAGCGGTCCTGGACCAGACAAAAAAGGTGTTTCTCACACGTGTGTCAGCAGCAGGCTCAGCTCCCAAGGCCTGGTCCAGAGGACTCTTGGGGGATGTCAGGAAGTGATCTGATGACCCATGGTGCAGCAGGGACAAATGTGAGATGCCAGCCAAGAACCCTCAAAGGCTGGATGCCTGTCCCTGCGCCTCAGCAAGAGACCCTGCCCCGTGCAGCACCTGCTAGGGGAGAGGTGTCACTGGGGGGCTGGAAACCACCTCTGCCCACCTTAAGCCCCCCTCTTTTTCCAGGAAGATGTGGAGCAGGACCCTGGGAGAGACTATGAGGCTAACAGAAACCTGTCAAGGAGGACACAGACACCTCTTCGTGGCTGTGTCAAGGTCCTGCCTTGGCGCTCTGCCCCCACTCCTGGAATGGTTGGATTTAGTTGAAGACCAGGAAGAATCCTGTGTTTCTTTCCCCTCCAGCTACGTAAACCTGCTTTAGGTTGACACCGTATGAGATGGGGAAAGCACTGAGGCAGAACAAGGGAACCTCCCAGCGTCTTTCCTGACTAATGAAAACAAAGTGTCTACACAAGGTGCCCCCGACTTCAGTTTAAATCCTGGCTCTGCCATGTGCAGGGGCCTCAGTTTATTCATCTGTAAAATGGGAAAACTAATTTCTTAGAGTATGAGGATTACAAGGGACTTAGTACACTCTCCTGGCTCTAATAAAAGCGTGGTGTCAGCTGCTAGTCATTAAGTACAAAGCACTTTCCAACTCTTTTCCCAAACTCAATCTCAAAATTTACACGATAAAAGGGACCACAGAGATTTCTTCTAACTCATGTCAGAGGGTACACGAAGGTTAGTGACGGGGCCAAAGCCTGAAAAATGGTGTTTTCTAGGATTTCACAAAAACCAATCACAGTCTCTCTTGATTTCTTACACACACACACACACACACACACACACACACACACACACACACACACTCAGACAGCTGGCCAAACAGTTTGTTCCTTCTCCCCCTGGCTGGCCTCTGAGGACTAGAAAGCATGTGCTGGGATGGCACCCACCTTTCTCCACCTCCAGGGACCTGGCACTTGGCTCCTCCCTTGGCTTTGCCAATACAGGTGTGTCCACCCAGAGAGCACTGGCTGGGCCCGGCAGGAGCCCACCTCTTGCCTCAGTTGGTTTAACAGCTCTGTGGTTTTGCCTAAAGCACAGCTCTTGCCTGGGGCGCCATTTCCTCACAGGCCAATCTATAAAAGAAAGGTCTTCCTGGCACGGTACCTTACAACATGGCTTCAGATCACCTAAAGCATGAATTCAATGGCACTCTAAAAAGTGGACTGCCAGCCGCTCAGTTGTGGTGGCTCACGCCTATAAACCTAGCATTCTGAGAGGCAGAGATGGGAGGATCGCTTGAGCTCAGGAGTTAAAGCCAGACCCTGTCTCTACTAAAAATAGAAAAAAAATAGCCAGCCATTGTGGTGGGAACTTGCAGTTCCAGATACTCAACAGGCTAAGGTAAGAAGATTGATTGCTCAAACCTAGGAGTTTGGGGTTGCTGTGAGCTATGATGATGACAAGGCATTCTACCCAGGGTGACAGAGTGAGACTTTGTCTCAAGAAACAAATAAATAAATAAAATAAGATAAAAAGTGGAATGCCAATGCAAATGAGAGGCAGTTTAAGTCCCGATTAAGGATGGACCTTGGAGTGCAGTCTGGCTCACACTAGCCAGTATGTATCCTTCCGTTCTCTTGGGGAAAGTTTTCCCTATTTGTCAAGTGGGGATAATTCCTATCTCATAAGGTTGTTATAAGAATTAAGTGAGATACTAGACATAATGTGCTGGGAAGGGTACCTGGCCCATGGTAAGTGCTCTATAAATACTGGCCTTGATTATAACTGGGTAAGGGAGGATCCCTACTGTGCCCATTCATTTAGGATTCCCTTGAGGAGCCATGGATCTTTAACAAACGGCAGAACCAGACCCCCAAGGGCAATCTTCCCTGCTCAGGGCTAAACAAGCAATTGGGGCCATTGCTGTGCTTCCCTGGCTCTTCTCCAGGGACACCTGTCAGAACCACAAGGAGCATTTGGAACACATGAGTGCCTGGCCTACCTGCCCATGTTCTGATTTGGTAGGTCCCAGGTGGGGGGCCTATATTTTTAGTACTCGTCACAGGAGATCCTGATGTGTGTTCCCGGCTGAGAGCCAACATCTAAAGGTTTCCAGGGGTCTCTGACTAACCCTTCCAGAACTGGAAGGCAATTCAAAGTTCCCTTGGTCCCTCTCCCCAACACATCTGACTGGCTCAGTATCTCTGAAGCCGCCGAGGACTCACACCCAGAATCTGGTTTTCCTTTTTAGGGGCTCTTGTTCTATTACACACATGCCCAAAGACCTTAACCTGCCATCTCTCCCTGCAAGGCCCGTTCTTGTGAAGGAGGGGCCTGGCCCCATTCTGCTATGGAAACTGAAGAGCTAGGACTTGCTGCCTGGAAGGCCTCTGCAGGTGACTGGAGCCTTCC
This sequence comes from Perodicticus potto, assembly GCA_963574655.1. Taxonomy (NCBI): domain Eukaryota; kingdom Metazoa; phylum Chordata; class Mammalia; order Primates; family Lorisidae; genus Perodicticus; species Perodicticus potto. The sequence goes on along the minus strand of CAUYRH010099671.1, from coordinate 10,887 downwards.
CAGGAGCCTGCTTGGCTCTCTCTGGGGTTGAGGCCACATTTGTTCCCTGGGAACAGTGTGGCTGGGAAAGCACAAATTTAAGATAGAAAAGCTGCAGCCAGAGATAAAAGAAGGTATAGAATAAAGAGTAGAGCAAAGCCTGGTTTTAGGGGGTGGGGGTGAAGGGGAGGAGTAAGAGCACGTAGGAGGGAAAGGAAATGTTAGATCCACTCAGAGGTCAGGTTCAAGGCTCACCCCTAGAAGAGCTAGGGGTGTACACACCTCCTACCCAGGCGGTGATGCTCACTAGAGCACCATTCTGCAATAACAGATCCTGGTGCCAGCACACTCAGACCTGAAGGGCTGGGCCTTTGCTGGACAAAGAAACACTGTTTTAGTTGGTCTCTTGTTCAGAGAGGCTTTCTGTGCTTTAATTTCTAATAGTTCCTTCATAAGATTTGCATGTAAATGCACTCATCTGCATCCCAGTTGGGAACTACTTCTCCATTTCAGAATAGGGAGAGAATGGTGTCAGAGCCACACCCAATCCCATGTCCCTGAGACAGCTGAGTTCATTCCATGCTTCCCAGAGCTGGCCAGGCTGAGACAGGATGAAAAGCAGTGCACGCTGTTTTAGAGCTTCTCAATGTTATACCCCAAAACCACAGCAGCAAAGAAATAGTGTAATAATATGCAGTTCTTGGGCGGCGCCTGTGGCTCAGTGAGTAGGGCGCCGGCCCCATATACTGAGGGTGGCAGGTTCCAACCTGGCACTGGCCAAACTGCAACAAAAAATAGCCGGCGTCATGGCGGGTGCCTGTGGTCCCAGCTATTTGGGAGACCGAGGCAAGAGAATTGCCTAAGCCCAGGAGTTGGAGGTTGCTGTGAGCTGTAACGCCATAGCACTCTACTGAGGGCAACTAAGTGACACTCTGTCTCTAAAAAAAAAAAAAAAGAATATGCAGTTCCTTTCAAAGCCCCATTTTCTTTTTCCCTTCTTGTTATTAAAATTCTAGAAGAAACCTCAATCTCATGGAGCTCATTAACTCTCAAAGCAAATGCAAACAGTAAGAGAATGCAGCATATAGCTGTTTTGAATATTCGCTATATCCACATTGGAGAGGTTAGCCACTGCTAAGAAGGTTTGAGAGACTCTTATAGGAGGTGCATGGCTCCCTGGCTTCCTCCAGTCCTATGACCCAACACCAGAAAGAATGGCTCGCAAGTACATGCAAATAAAATCCCATTCCAAGTCACACTGGCACAAAAAAGGGGTCTGAGAGTCAAGGCTGTTTGCAAGTCTCAGAGGTTGATCCTTCCAGAAGGCCCAAGCCCCCCCCATCAGTGTCCCCCTTAACCCCTAGCCACCTGTCTTGAACATAAAACCCACATGACCACGGGCTGTTTACACCATGTGTCCTTGGCAGAATGAAGAAGGGTGAACATAATAGTAGCCTGGCTGGGTAGAAAAGAACATTAATACTTATCAGCTACTAAGTACCAAGCTTTATAGAAGGGTAGATAATCCTAGCACTTTGGGAGGCTGAGGTGGTGGATCACCTGAGCTCAGGTGTTCAAGACCAGCCTGAACAAGAGCCAGACCCCATCTCTAGAAAAACTAGCTGTCAAGGCAGGTACCTGTAGCCCAGATACTTGGGAGGCTGAGGGAAACTCTTGCTCAAGCCCTAGAGTTTGAGGTTGCTGTGAGTTATGACGCAATAGCACTCTAGCCTGAGCAAAACTGTGAGACTCTGTTTCAAAAAGAAAAAGTAGATGTTATTCCGATTTTACAGGTAAGTTGCTCAGAATTCTAAAGGGATTTGTTGAATCTCATTATGAAAAGCGAGGAACTGGACCCAAGATTGAAGCAATCAATTTCCTGGATCAATTCTTTGAAGTAATGATGAATACTTTAACCTCTCCCCTAGCTTGGTCCCACTTTACCCAACCCAAGAATCAAACCTCCCAAGATGGGAATAATACAACATCCTCCCCCCCAGTTACCAAAGAGCTAGCAGGAAAAAGGTGAGGTGGAAGAGGAAGGGAGGAGAAACTGCGTGCGTGTGTGTGTGTGTGTGTGTGTGTGTATGTGAGCGCACACATGCACACACCAGCACACATGCAACCCCATCTATCAGTTAGGGTCTCTCCTGTGTTTAGTTAGGACACTTCCATAGATTCTCTAAAGAAAGGCTAGGAGCCAGCCTCATTTTGCCTTGGCTGGAAATATAACTTCTATAGTATTTATCATTTTAACAAAATCCACAATAAGAGATACAGGACCTCTCTGCTACCCAGTTTCTTTAAGACCCTACAGCTGAGAGAAGACAAGAACTCTACTGCCATCCTTCAAGGGAGTTTTCACAGCAATTCCAAAGTCCTACTAAATTTAAAACTGTAACTCAACTGAATACCGCCAGCCCCAGATATTGTCATAAAACATCACTGCTGAGTTATTCTTGGGGTAGGAGCAAACACAAGCTTAGGTCCTCACACAGGTTCCCACCCCAACCCCCGATGGGGGGAAAACTACAAAGGAGACACAGGAGCAGCCTCAGCAGTCACTGTGAGAGCACAAAGGGGCCCAGACTCAGGCTGGGCTAGGGGAGGCAGAGGAGCCAGCACAGGAGAGCCAGCCATAAACAGCACCCTGGGCCCTGCAGGCTAGGTCACAGAGCACTCCGATCCCCAAGACAGCAAGCTGAGGAAGAAAGCTCCACCAAGATTCATTTCTAAGCTTTTTACCTACATCTATAGTGAAAAGTGCTTGAACTTCTTGACAGAATAAGAACTTCTCCCTCCCCAGCACTCTGGGAGGCTGAGGCAGGTGGATCACTTGAGCTCACAAGTTGGAGACCAGCCTGAGCCAGAGTGAGACCTCGTCACTAAAGAAAGTGCGACTCAGCTGGGCGCCCATAGCTCAGTAAGTAGGGCGCCAGCTTCATACACTGAAGGTGGCAGGTTTGAGCCAGGCCTGGGTCAGCTAAGCAACAATGACAACTGCAACCAAAAACCAGCTGGGTGTTGTGGCGGGCACCTGTAGTCCCAGCTACTCGGGAGGCTGAGGTAAGAGAATCACTTAAGCCCAAGAGTTTGATGTTGCTGTGAGCTGTGATGTCACTGCATTTTATGGAGGGTGACATAGTGAGACTCTGTCTCAAAAAAAAAAAAAAAAATCTTTATGGCGGCACCTGTGGCTCAGTGAGTAGGGTGCCGGCCCCATATACTGAGGATAGCAGGTTCGAACCTGACCCCAGCCAAACTGCAACAAAAAGTAGCTGGGTGTTGTGAAGGTGCTTGTAGTCCCAGCTACTCGGGAGGCTGAGGCAAGATAATCGTCTAAGCCCAAGAGCTGGAGGTTGCTGTAAGCTGTGATGCCATGGCACTCTACTGAGGGTGACAAAGTAAGACTCTGTCTCTAAAAAAAAAAAGAAAGTGAGACTCTGTCTCAAAAACAAACAAACAAAAAAACAACTTCTTCCTCACATGAAGAATTCAAGAGCTACAAAAAGATACCACCACCCTAATTTTTAGGACCTCTCAGAACCCTTGAGATTAGCAGAACCTGTTTAGTCCCACATGTGAGACAGTAATTCAAGGCATCATCATCCCCTTCTGGGACAGGAAGGGTCAAGAGGTCTCCTGGACAATAAAAAAATCTCTCACTCCTCCAAAGAGCGCATGGGTCAGAGCTGGGAAGAGGCTACCCCCACTCTTCATTTCATAGCACCATAACAGGGCGGGGCCTATTTTCTTGGCTTTCCCCCATCCAATCCCAAAGCCCAGGGCACAACCCTCTAGCAGCTGGGTGACCACCTCATGTAGGACTGCAGTAAATGGCCATTCTTGACAAACTGATATTAATTTTTTTCTTTGTGATGTTACACATAATCCCGCCCTTGCTGTACCAGGAAGCCATTTCACCCATCTGTCTCAGAAGATGATCCAATTTTGGTGCTTTTTATCATCAATGCTTTCAACAACTTTGTTCTACTTCCCCTACTGTAATTACTTTTGAATCATCAGCACACCCAGACAGCCTTAAACCTCAGAGAATGCTAAAAAAGAAAAAGAAATCTGCAATAGCAAACAACTTCATTCAAAAGCTACCCAAGCTAGGAGCAATTTGTTTCTTTTCAGAAATTCACTTATTAGTAAGCTGCCTCATACTCCTTTCCCCTTAAGCAAAGGTAAGCATGGCATGGAGATGGGAGGTGTCCTGGAGAGAAAGGAGGAGGGAGGGGGAAGGATTACCTAAAGGAGTTAATGAAAACACGTTTCCCCCTCCACCAATTTTTGTTTTTGTTTTAATATGCAAGTTTTGTTTGTAAATGACATGGGACCCAGAAAGTTGGCTTAGTAGTTGCTGGGTGCCCAAGCAGCCCAGGAAGAAAAAATTGTCTTCTCTGGAATGTAATCAAATTATATGGGGAGGGAGAGACCCAACGGCTGCTGGCCTGAGAATTCAGATTACTCCAGGGATAAGTTTGAAGGACAAACCACACACACAAGCAAAAACAAAAAACGTAATTCCAAGAAAGTCCAACACTAGCAAATTAACATTGTCAAGAGGCAGCCAGCTGCTTTGCTTTTTGCTGTTATCTATTCTGTCCCCTGCTATTCGCCCTGGCGGTGAAACTTCCAACCCTGATTTGCAGGCTGTGGCTTCACAGTTCAGCTTTCCGTCACTCCTGGTGTGGCCTCCTCCTCCCCAAGGCATGAGAGGAGGACTCCGTGGGGAAGCACAGGGTTTTTCCAGTTTCTTACCACCTCTGCCCCCTCCCAAATCCTTCGCATCAAGGTTTTTGCTCCCCCCCCACACACACACACACTAGCTGTTAGGGTCCTTTCCAGAGGATGGGAAGAGAGTGGAAAGAACCAGGAGTGATTATAAACACAAGCAGTCTCCCCTTTCCAGTCCTCAGCACAGCTGAGCAGCTAGCAGAGGCCGTTAAGTTGCTGCCTGGGTCACGCAGCCCGGTTAGAGATGCAGCCAGGGGAGAAGGAATCCAGACAACTTGGAGGACAGGAGAACCGGGGCCTTCTTTGGGGCTGGGATCTGAGTAGGCGACGCTCTGTCCTTCCTTAGGGCAGGCTTATTTAAAGAAGGGCCAGATATGCACATGCTGTCTCCTTCCCCCTACACCCCCGTTCCGCGAAGGGAATTCAGGAGAGGTGATACCACATCCCAGCTGCTTTGCACCTAGGCAAGTTGGGGGCGCTTCTGCGGAACGCGAACCCCAGGCATAAGTGACCTGCTGACTAATGTTGTCAAAGCAGGGGGTGCCGGGCAGGCCCCAGGCCCAGAAGCTGGCTGCCCACCAGGCTCTAGGCCTCAGTGTGTTCATGCAGCACTGGCCCTGCACGCTGTTGGGGGAGGGGGGCAGGAACGCTCCAGATTTGGTCCCAGACGCGTGCTCTCTCCCCAGCCTCCAGGGCCAAATGGCCCCAGTCCGAGGAGTTCTCCAAAAAACCGACGCTAGACCTTACTCCTCGCGGAAATTCTGCCCGCTGTTTTGGACACATTCCTCAAGGCCAGAAGAAGAACGTGGGGGAGGGGGAAAGAGTTTCGGGCCCCCCACTGTAACCAAACTAAAAAAAGGTTCCACCATCGGGCCCCAACCTTCCCCCGCCTCGGGCAGAGGCCTCGGCTTCCCTCCAGCGAGGGCCCGCGTCTCCACCTGGCTCTGTGGAAGGCGGGGGCCCGAGCCGCTGCCCACAGAGAACTCGCACTTTTCGCTGCGCGATCCAGAAACATGCCGGGTCTGATGCCATTCGGCGAATTATGTAACCAGGGACACCGCTCCCGGGCCAAACAAACGCGGCTCTGTGTGTGCAGCGGCGGCCCCGCGGGAGCGCACCGGGGCAGGGAGGGGCTCCGGCCTGGCCTCGGGTCGGGCATGTTTGCTCAGCGAAACCGGCGGGAGGCAGCTCAGCAAGAGCCTCGCGCCGCCGAGGTCCGGGGCCCAGAGCTGAGTCGCGGACCAGCCACGTCTGGTCTGCCAGGGCCCGGTCCCCTCCCCCACCGCGGCCGCCTCCGCCTCCAAGCTGTGAACTTGGTCCCAAGTCCCGCCTTACTCTGTCACCGCCCGTTGCGGGACCTCTGGTGTGGAGGGGCCTATTAAGTACTGGACTCTAGTCCCGGTTGCATTCCAGCTCCGGACCCCTCCGTCCCTCTCCCAACCCCTCCCAGCCATCCTGGGGCAGCCGCGCGCGGCGGTGCAGGAAAGTGACCACCCCCACCCCAACTCGGGTGGGGTGGGCTTGTTTAGAGAGCGACCCTTCAGTCTCTCTGCCTCGGGGGGAGGGGTTGCGGGACGGGGTGACAGCTGCGCCGATGACGCCCCTCCCCCTCGACCGCCGGGATCCCGGGCCCAGTGTAGCCCCCACGGGGGTTTGGGTGCTGCCAAGACGCGGGGGCGAATGGATCAGGGCGTCCGATCACAATCACCGAGTCTGAGACCCAGGAGGTCAGAGGCCGGAACCAGATTCGGGGTTGTGCTAGCCCCCTCCCCGCCCGGGGGCGACGCAAAGTTTTGGGAAGTTGTTGCCCCTACCTTGCTTGGTGAGCACCAGGGCGTCTTCCCTCCGCGCCTGGGTGATGATGGAGCCGTGTTCCATCTAACAATCCCGCGGGCCCGGGCTGGCTGGGCGGGAGGACGGGCGGGCGCGCAGGCTAGGCTGGGCTGGGGGGCCTGGGCGGGGGCCCGCTCCGGCTCCGGCTCCCGAGACTCCGACTCCCACAGCTGTTCACATCGCCCCTCTCGTTTCCTCCCCGGGCCGGGAAGGGAGGCGGCCTGTACGGAGGGCGGGTGGCCCGGGCAGCGGCTCCTCCGGGTGCCCCGGGCCCCGATCCCCCGGCGGCAGCTCCGGGCTCCTCAGTTTGGGTCCAACATGGAGAATCCGGAGCGAAAACAAGAGGAGGAAATGGGACACGGGGCGGTTTCCAGGCTCCCCCCTCCCCTCCGTACTCCAGATAAACAACCCGCGGCTGCAGCGCCCACCCCCGCGCGTCTCCCGGCTCTTGATCCGGCCTCTCCACGGCCCGCTGGAGCTTTTCGCTCCGGAGCAGAGTCCTAGGTCCTGGGCCCCTCCACCCTCTAGCTGCCGGGGCAACGGATGGTCCAGAGCTTTGCTATTTTGTTACGGAAAAAGCAAATCCCCGAGGGGGGTGGGGTAGCGGGCGGGCAGCCTGGCGGGGGAGACTTGAAACCGCTCCGGCGCTCCGATTGGCCCTCTCGGAGAAAAGGGGCGTGGCCCCTCCTTACTATGCGGTGCGAAGACCCAACAACATTCCAGTCGCCACAGCCACGCCTCCGGGCCACTCCCCCCTAGCCGGACTGCTGCCTCCCAGTCTCCTCGGCCACACCCCCTTCCCAACTACTTAAAAGGCCATTCCAAAGCTCACGTTTCCGTGCTCGGTGCTGAGGTGTTCTTGTCTCAGCGACTGTACTCAGGGAAGACCGGATTGTTCCGCCCTTTGGATGACAAGGCCAAGCCGGGGAAGCCTAACTGGGGTCGGGCCAGAGCAGGGAGTGGGGGATGGGGCTCGGGATAGTTACCTTACTTCATGCTTACCCTCGAATCAACATCTACCCATTCACGTAAAGAGTTCCACCATCGAATCCCTTAAGGCATGAGTGTGGGGGCGGACTTAGGACGCCTGCGTGTAAGAGCTGGAACTGACCTCGGGACTGTGTGACCCCCCACACTTACAATGAGACCTGAGATGCGAGGCTTTCCTCGAAGACACGCATTTATTCCTGTTTGGGCAGCCCTGCCTTCTCGCAACCTAGCCCTATCTCCTTCCTCTCCGCCTACCTCGTAGTTCCACTCTCAGTTTTGATGGAAAGAGGTCTCTAAGAGAAAAGTGTGTTTTAAGGACGCCGGCTCCCTGCCCTCCTTTCGGGTTCTTTAGGCCCCAGGGCATCCCCCACTGGCTACTGGACTCTAAACTCTATTACTTCCTCTGCTCAGAAGTGTAGGTGAAGGATTTACATTTGTTCCCAACAGGTGGTGCTCCGGAAGGGCAGTTTAAGCGTTATATCCAGTTCTTTCCCAGTAATCTATATCTGTCCACAGGTGACGTGGGCCACAGGTCAAGGCTGGCGAGAGTGGTGTGCCATAAGGTTGCGCTGGGTGACTTCAGAACTAAGGGCAATCCTGCTATTCTGTGACTCGGTGGCCTTGGCAAGGAAGGGGCTTCCTGCAACAGAGTTCCCATTGTCCAATATGCATCAGGTTTTACTGGTGGTCAGAGGACGAGTAGGTCACATGTACTATCATCAAACACCTCCTCCTTCTGGTCCCCTCTTCATCAGGACAGGTGCAATCATGTATGTGCCCGCGTGCCTCCCCAAGCTCATGTCTGCCTGTTTCTACTGTTCCTACGCACATACACAAAACCTTTTTATATAACACCAGTTTAATGGAAATGCTGTTTTTCCAAAATGAAAGTGGCTGTTACAGAAGATCTGAATGATGCTTATGTAACTTTAAACACTGAATTTGGGTAGATTTTAATTCATTAACAGAAGGGGGAATGGAGGAGTTCTGACTTACACGTATTTACCTCTCATTATTAAAACAGTGAAATTCTTAAGGTAAATCTTCAATAGTCAGATTGCTAGGGGGACTTTTTTCCACCTGTCCCTGCCCTTTTGCAAGGCAGTAGGTAGTTGCATTGCAGTGGGAAGAGCGCAGACCGGAGCTGAGGTCTGGAGATTGAGGAGACCTGCTACGTCTAGCACTATCATGCCAGGTAGGACACTTCACCTCACTCTGCTTCCATTTCCTCCTCCAAGAGACAATCCCTCCCCTTTTGTAGTTTACAAAGTACTTTCACAGACATTATCTTACTTGATCTCTCACTTCTTTGAGGTTGACAGAACAAATATTATGCCCAGTTTTGTGGATGCCAGTTTTGTAAATGGGGTATCAGGGTCTGGAAAGGTTGACTCCACTGAGAGTCTTAGCTTGTTAAGAGGAGGCAGGACTAGGTGTCTTTCTTTAGATGTAGAATCCTTGACACTTTGACGTAGTTCCCTTCCAATGTATAGGATGTGGAGGAGATACTAGAACCTAGTCACTGTCTTTTCTTGCTAAGAACTCTGACTACATCACCTCGTCTGGGAAGCCCTCCCAGATACCCACTCTCAAGTCAGGGTTTTATAGCCGCCTACATACCTTCTCAGAGCATTTAGTACCCTATCTTACAACTTTTTTTTTTTTAATTAATTTTTTTTTTTTTTGTAGAGACAGAGTCTCACTTTATCGCCCTCCGTAGAGTGCCGTGGCATCACACAGCTCACAGCAACCTGCAACTCCTGGACTTAGGCGATTCTCTTGCCTCAGCCTCCAGAGTAGCTGGGACTATAGGAGCCCGCCACAGCGCCCGGCTATTTTTCTGTTTTGCAGGTCAGGCCGAGGCCGGGTTTGAACCCGCCACCTTCGGTATATGGGGTTGGCGCCCTACTCGATGAGCCACAGGCACAACTTTTTTCTTATTGATTTTCCAACTGGAAGGTGGTCTGAGACTGGAGGCTGTCCTATTCTTCACTGGGTCTCTTGTGCCCAGCATGGTGGCATAGTGCCTAATACAGAATAGACAGCCTTTATGTGTTTGCTGTGTAAATCTTGATTTGATGTCTTTTTTTTTAAATAATTTATTGTTGGGGATTCATTGAGGGTACAAGAAACCAGGTTACGCTAATTGCATTTGTTAGGTAAAGTCCCTCTTTGACTTTATGTCTTAACCAGTGTTCTTTTGTCCAGAGGTTCAGTGATCCACCACCAAAAGAAACACAATTTATATTGTGAAATAACCAAAACCAAAGATTCATGAAGATACTTACCCTTGCTATATGTGTACACTCTGCTATTTTCTATTGAATGCATTTTATTTATTTATTTAGACACAGAGTCTCATTCTGGGTAGAGTGCCGTGGTGTTACAACTCACAGCAGCTTCAAAATTCTGAGCGCAAGAGATCCTCTTACCTCAGCCTCCCAAGTAGCTGGAACTACAGGTGCCCACCACAATGCCCAGCTATTTTTAGAGACGGGGGTCTCACTCTTGCTCAGGCTGGTCTCCATCTCTTGAGCTCAAGTGATCCTCTGGCTTTGGCTTCCAGAGTGCTAGGATTATAAGCATGAGCCTCTGATCCCGGCCTGATTTATTTTGTAAAGTTGCTAGCCGGCAAGGTGCAGTGGCTCACGCCTATAATACCAGCATTCCAGGAAGCCAGGTGGATGGATTGCCTGAGCTCAGGAGTAGGAGTTTGAGACCAGCCTGAGCAAAAGCCAGACCCTGTCTCTAAAAATAGCTGGGTGTTTTGGTGGGCACCTGTAGTTCTACCACTTGGGAGGCTGAGCCCGAGAGTTTGAAGTTGCTGTGAGCTTTGATGCCACGGCATTCTACCAAGGGTGACAAAGTGAGACTCTGTCTGTAAATAAATAAATAGATAGATAAATAAAGAAAGAAATAAATAAACAAAGTAAATAAAGGTGCTAGCCATGACCTAAAGTGATTTCATGATCCATGGCTGGGTTGTGACCCAGTGTTAAAATAATCCTATTTTCACCTCCTGAAAGTAGTTAGGCACCCAGTCTAACCTTTGTTATCTGAATGCACACTTGAACATATAGTTAAACTCTCTTGGCACACTTAAATTATGTTGATTAAAAAAATAAAAAAAAGGCTCGGCACCTGTGGCTCAACGGGCTAAGGCGCCAGCCACGTACACCTGAGCTGGCAGGTTTGACTCCAGCCCCCGGGCCCGCCAAATAACAATGACAGCTGCAACCAAAAAATGGCCGGGCGTTGTGGCGGGCGCCTGTAGTCCCAGCTACTTGGGAGGCGGAGGCAGGAGCCTCGCTTGAGCCCAGGAATTGGGGGTTGCTGTGAGCT